>VDFB02345675.1:0-27103 GCA_007258455.2 Sequoia sempervirens | reverse complement strand
TTTGGGGACAAACTCGCATATTGCGAAAGGGTTATTCTGTAGCTTCTTGTAACTTGCATGTGTTGTAGAACTTGGGGATTTGAGATTCTCTGCATGTAAGAAGCTCCATTTTCTAAATAATAAAATTATTATCTTGTTTTTCTAAGTCTTGGGCTGCGCCCTCATCAAGAGGTGGAAGAAAAAGCTTTAGGAAAAGAGGAGATTCTAATGAGTTTGTAGGAAGGTGTTACAAGCGTGGTGAGATTGGTCACCCTTTCTTCAAGTGTATAGAGAATTTTGGAACCACACCAAGTGGAGGGAAAAAGAAAAATGAAAGAAGAGAACAAATTGTTCAAGAGGAGGAGGCTAAAAGTTCAAATTCAAATACTCTGTGTTGCCCCTAAAGTAAGTGAGATGTTGATGATGAAGAAACAAGTCTTGAAGACCACAAAGGAGAGAGAGCTACTTCAAAGGAGAGCATTGTTTAGGATAGCCTATAGATGCAAAAAAAGGGTATGCAAAGTAATAATTGATTTAGGTTGTACTAATAACATTGTATCTAGTGAAATGGTGGATAAATTGCATTTGGAAAGAGTGCCTAGAGAAAATCCATATAAAGTATCATGGGTTAGTGATAATCAAACTATGGTGGTCAGTGAACACACTATGTTTGAATTTTAGATTGGTTAATATAGAGATAAATTTATTTGTGACATATTACCTATGAATTGTTGCCATATGTTGCTAGGAAGACCTTGGAAGTTTGGCAGGTCAGTCATGTACAATGGAAGGAAAAACACATACACAATTAAAAAATATGGGAGAGTGTTCATTTTAACTCCATTAGTTGAGGATACAAAAGAACAAGGTGATATTATCATGTTAGGGAGAAAGGAATATGTGAATGTTGATGAAGGTAAGGATAAAGAGTTGGCAGCTAGTGCAAGGCTTGACAGAGTTGGGAAAGTAGATAAAAGTAAAAAAGATGATTTGCAAATAGTTGAGAAGAAGAATGTCTTCATGTGGAAAAAGAAGGTGGATGAGTGTGTCTCTTGGTCTAAGATATAGTAGTATAAGAGTAGAAATCCTTTGGAAAGGAAAGAGATGAGTGATGGCATATTGATAGGGACACTCATCTATCCTATAGTGAAAGGAGTGAAGAGGAAGTTGAAAGTTGTTAGTATAGAGGTTGGTGATATAGTGAATAAGAGGACAAAGGTTGGTGAAGCTGGTAGGATTGATGGGATAGTGGATTGTGATGATGGTAGGATAGTAGAATAGGTAAGTGCAGGTTTGACAAAGACTGCTAAGAGTAATGGGTATGTGCAGGATCATGATGGGCCAAAAAGTGGCAATATGATGGCTATGTGTAGGGTATGTGGCTGATGTCTTCTTTTTACCCAAAATTGATAAAACGAAAAGGGTTTTTAAATGATATTCTCATATTTCCACCAATATAAATTATTCTTTACTTAGAATTTAATAAATAATTATTATTAATTTTCTCTTTGAATTATGACTAAAGTCTTGATTGATAACATGATTGAAGAACATCTAGGTTTTTATTAACAATATCACATTTTTGAATCAAACATGTGCTCATACATTCTATGATTTTGGTATAATATAGATTAAAAATGAACTTCATGAGAGGTTTTGACCAGCAGGAACCATATACAATTTTTTTTATATTTTTGAAAAGTTATAATAAAAAAATCATAATTAATTATTTACTTGGAAAAAAATTCCAAAAAAATATGTATCACATCTGGACATGAGTACTCTACTTATATATCTAAAATCTATTAAACAATATTATCATTTTATTGTGGTTGTAGGCTTCTATAAACGCCTTACTTGCTTTTTTCCAAAATTTAAGCACTACCGCATTGAAATTTCAAATTTTCACCAAATAGAACTTTTTTTTATAAATAAAACTAGTAGTTTAGAAACTACATTCAATTTGCTACAAATTCTATTCTTAGATATTTTTGAAATAATATAGATAACCTATTCATATTTTTGTGTCAAGTTGCCTTCTAATTTTTTTTATTTTTTTGCCACTTAAGGGCCTATTTTTTCCATGATGATCCTACACATACCTTAATGGTACAATTGTTAATGAGACTAACAGAGGAGAAGGTACAGCTGGTAGTGGTAAGGATGCAAATAAATAGAGCATTGAGTAGGGAACCATGCATGTTGAACAGAGGAAAGTGATGGCATTTGATGGAGGTAAGAGTAAATATGTAAAAGAAGGTGATACATCAGCATTTGTTGAAAGGAAAGTTGAGAAACACCCGAAAAAGTAGAATGTACTATTGGAGCAAGAAACAAGTGATGGTGATGGCCCATATTTCAAGGGAAAGGATAATCTAAAGCAAAGTGAACCTAAGGACAATGATCAAGAAGGTAAGAGATCTAAAGAGTATAAAGGAGGACAATTTGTAGCATCATTTCCAAGAGACTTGGAAAACTCTAAAGTTGGGGTGTATGGTGTAGGAGCACCATTGATCAAAGTTTTTCAATCAAAACTTTGTTAAGGTATAAGCTTTAAATTTGGTGTTCCTTTTGTCTAAATAAGGTCACTATGACTTTTTTTTTGTTAAATGAGTCATGTTTGATGGTATTAGGTGTTTGGAGGAGTCAATAGAGTCAATTTTGCAAAAGTTTTCAAACACAAAAGTTACAAAATTGCATTTTGTGGAATTCCAACAGTCAAGTCATTTTGAAAGGTAGTTAGGTGGTTGTAGGAAGTTGTTTTTGGAGGAAATAAGTATAAACAAGTTGGAGACTCATTGTGAAGGTTGATTTGTAATTGGGAAGAAGATATAATGAATAAAATCTCAAATTTTCCTAAATTTTCTATACATTCTTACAAAATAGTGCTCATATTGGGTTGCTATATAGCCCATATAGTTTCATCTTGAGAAAAAGAGAATAAGATTGCATTTAAATCTGACTGGGAATTTTAATCGATGCAATGGGTATAAAACATTATTTTTACATGTGGGTATGTGTAGGATCATCATGGAAAAAATAGGCCCTTAAGTGGCAAAAAATTCAGAAAAATCAGAGTTAGGAAGTTTGATGTAAAAATTTGAATAACTTATCTATATTATTTCAAAAATATGTAAGAATAGAATCTATAGAAAATTGAATGTAGTTTCTAAACTACATTGGTTTATTTTTAAAAAGGAAAAGTCTATTTGGTGAAAATCTAAAATTTCGATACAATAGTACTTAAATTTCAGGGAAAAAATAAGAAGTAGGTGTCTGTCTGAGCACCCTAGCCAAAATAAAATGGTAATATTTTTTTATAATATTTTAGACATAATTAGAGGGCTCATGTCTGATGCATATTTTTTTCTAATCTTTTTCCAAGTAAATAATTAATTATGAATTTTTTATTACAACTTTTAAAAAATATAAAAACTTGTATGTCTGACCCCCTTAACTTGGTCAAAACTTCATGAAATTAAATTTTTCATTTTTTAATCCTATAATATGCAAAGCATAGAATGTGATGCATGTTTTGAATTCCAAAATTTTTATACCATTTGAAAGCTATAGATGTTTTTAAATTAGCCTATCAATTAGGACTTTAGTCGTAACTGAAATAGAAAATGATTAATAATTATTTATTAAATTAAAATTAAAACATAATTTATATTGGTGGAAAGCTTATAATATCCTTTAAAAACCCTTTTCATTTCATCAATTTTGGGTAAAAAAGAGGTTGTCAACCACATACCCTACAAATACCCATCATATTTCCACTTTTTGGCCCATCATGATCCTGCACATACCCAGTTGAAACCTTATTTATCTTAAAAAGGACCATTAAGAGGATTACTAGAGGATTCTCTAGAGGACTTGGGTAGGTCCATGATCTTTTGTGCTTCTTCTTTATTCTTTCTATCCTCAAATTCTTCTTCATTCTCTACTTTTTCCTCCCCACCCGAGGCTTTTTCCTTTTGCTTGTCTTCATCCTTCTTCTTTCAATAATATTTGTTGTTATCCTTTTATTTCTCTCCTTGCTCTTCTTCACATTCCCATTTTTATTTTCTTCAACATCTTTACCTCCATCTTCATTGTGTCTCTCACAGTGTTCCTCCATGCCATTTGTGTGATTCTTTTCTTTTTTTTCTTTACACTTTGGTTTTCATCATCACCAATAGGCTTATCAGTGTCTTCTAGAGGAAAAAAAGTCTATGGGGTGGCTTGAGTTTCATTTATTGGTGGTGGAAAGGACACTACATTCGTTTTAACTTCAATCATTTGTGTTTCTTCTCCTGTATGCTCATCTTCTTCTATGACTTCTTTAAATATTGGCATATTTAAATTAGGAGGAAGATTTTCCTCTACATTAGTAATCTTTTTCTCAAATGTTTCATTTCCTTGGGATTTATTGGATGTGGAGACAATTATCATGCAAAATTTCTTAGCAATGTCTTTGACGATATTTACTATTTCTTGCTCTAGTTTATCCACTTGATCCTTTTCTCTACCCATAAGAATAGTAACCCTTTTATTAACTCTAAAATTCTTAGTATACACCTCTACCAATGAAGCTTTATCATCCTTAAATAAGAAGGATCCAATTTACTCCAAGACATTTGTTCTCATTTTGTATTATGCTTAAATGACCTCTCTTCATCTTCTATTAAGGCATCCCAAAAAACTCTATGAGCCTTTTTCTTGATATTTCTCATGTTTGCTTCTAAAATAATAATATATTTAATGATAGCTTCAATAGTTGTATTCCTATCTATTTCATCAACTTCTTCATAATTTTTTCTATAGCTTCTAACAAATTATCATTGTGTAGCATATTGTTAACTAAAACATCCAGTTTCATAGGAGTGTGTGCTCTTACCGGAGGATTCTTTTTCTCCTTTTTCTTCTACTCTGAAGGGCCTTCCTTTATTTTCTTTTCTTTCTTATTCTCGGGCTTTTCATGAATATGGAATTGATTTTCTCTTTCATTTTCTTCTTCTTTTGATGTGTCAACTATATCAATTTTTTTCTTTTTTAGCTCTCGTTCTTTCCTCTTGTGAAGCACCTTCACCGCTCTGTGTAGTACGACTTCTTTTTCTTCTTGTCAATTATTCTTCATGTTATAATCCTAGCTCAATTTCTTCCTCAACAACCATGCCTAGCTTATTTTCTCTAAAATATCTTTATTTCTTTCTCCTTATAGAGGTTGGAGGAGTTGCTATTAGAATCACATTCTTCCTCTTGCTTGCTCTTGTGTTTGGTTAAATTAGAGTAATGATTTATTCAATTACCAGAGCACTGGGCTCCACCTTCTTTCTTTTTCCAGTAATATTAGCAAGTCTAGAGGACTTAGGTAGTGTAGAGGGAGGGGTGGAAGTTGTTCTTCCTAATCTCTTGGGTCCAAAGGACTCATCTCCAATACTAGATTATCTTTCTCTAGCCTCTTTAATCTTTTCTTTTGTATATCCTTCCCTTCTAGCCCATTCTTTTACTATTTTCCTTAGTTTTCTCTTGATTTTATGTTTCTTCAATTCCAAATGCACCTTTGATGATTTTTCCTCAAAATTTCCATATCTTTCTATTGAGGGGTCCTTAGAAATTTTAAGCAAAATTTCCACATATCCATTCATTTCATCTTCAAAAACTTCATAGCCAAGAGTCGTTAGAATGCAAAGTGACCTTGGTTTAATAGCCTTAATGATACACTCATCAGTTGGAACAAGGAAAGTTATTTCCTTTGTATATTTATCCACTAGCTTATGGGGAATTCTATCCCTTTCATCAATCTTCTTTAAAAAAACTATAAAGAATGCAGTTAAGGCATCATCTTGAGCCTATAAGACACCTAAGCTATGCATGTAATCTATAATTTGATGTTCCACTAGTCTTAGGGAGAGGTGATGGGTTAAAGAGGATGGGTATCTGTGGTGGGCAGCTGACAATTTTACCTGGGCTCGATAGCAGCAGTTGAGATTAAGCTGATCAACATAAATTTTATTTCCTTAGTTTTGAATTTAATAAATAATTACTATTTATTTTCATTTGAATTGGCGACCAATGTCCGATTGATAGGTCGATTAGAAAAAATCTATGCTTTCAAACAACATTTCTTGAATCCAAACATGCATTTCCATTTAATGCTTCGCATACTATAAGATTAAAAAAAGAAAAATTAATTTCATGAAGTTCTGACCAAGTTAATGTGGTCAGACACATGATTTTTTATATTTTTTAAAAGTTACAAGAAAAAATTCATAATTAATTATTTACTTTGAAAAAAATTACAAAAAAATATGCATCAAATCTAGACATGAGTCCTCTACTCATGTCTAAAATCTTATTAAAAAATATTATCATTCTATTGTGGTTAGGGTGGTCAGACAGACACCTACTTCTTATTTTTTCCCTGAAATTTAAGTACTACTGCATTGAAATTTTAAATTTTCACCATATAATTTAGTAAAATAGTCCAACTACATTCAATTTGCAGATTCTATTTTACATATTTTTGAAATAGTATAAATAACTTATTCAAATTTTTACGTCAAGTTGCCTAACTCTGATTTTTCTAAATTTTTTGCCACTTAATGGCATGTTTCTTCCATGATGATCCTATACATACCCCTTATTCTATCCTATATGAAATCCTTTCTTCCAAGAAGTGCTTTCATGAAGTAAGACAACAAACATATAACCAAAGTGCCAAAATTAAATGCAAACTTCCTTTCCCTTGTCAAATTTAGATTCTCAAGAAGTTGTTGTTGGAGAACTCATATAGATAAAAGTCTTTTCCATTTACCACCATTTCATGTGAAACATGGATAGGGGTATGTGCAGGATCATTATGGGAAAAATAGGACCTTAAGTGGCAAAAAATTTAAAAAAATTAGAGTTAGAAAACTTGACATAAAAATTTGAATGATTTATCTATATTATTTCAAAAATATGTAAGAATAGAATCTATAGCAAATTGAATGTAGTTTCTACACTACTAGGTTTTTTTTTAGAAAGAAAAATCTATTTGGTGAAAATTTGAAATTTCAATGCAATATTACTTAAATTTCAGAGAAAAAATAAGTAGGTGTCCATCTAACCACCCTAACCACAATAAAATGATAATATTTTTTTATAATATTTTAAACATAAGTGGAGGACTGATGTCTGGATGTGACGTATATTTTTTTGTAATTTTTTTCCAAGTAAATAATAAATTATGAATTTTTTATTACAACTTTTAAAAAATATAAAAAATTGTATGTCTAACCACCTTAACTTGGTCAAAACTTCATGAAATTCATTTTTTCTTTTTTTAATCCTATATTATGGGAATCATAGAATGTGACACATGTCTCATATTCAAAAAATGTGATACCGTTTGAAAGCTATAAATGTTTTTCAATTAGCTTATCAATCATGACTTTATTCATAACTCAAATAGAAAATGAATAATAATTATTTATTAAATTCAAAGTAAGGCATAATTTATATTGGTGGAAAATTGAGAATCTCTTTTAAAAACCCTTTTCATTACATCAATTTTGGGTAAAAAAAGATGTCGCCAGCCATATACCCTACAAATACCCATCATATAGCCACTTTTTGGCCCATCATGATCCTACACATACCCATAGCTATGGTTGAAACTAAGTTTTCACTATTTTAAAAATAGATCTTATAACCTATTACCATGGAAGCATACCACACAATGAGATTCAAGATAGAATTAGTCATTAAATCCCTCTTTTTTTAGGTGGCACTGGTAATTTCCATAACAACTTCTTTCTTCACATACTTAAGTATTGGTATAGGTCTCGTATCACACAACCCTATAATATCCTAGATCACTTCCTTGGTTATGAGTCTAGGCATATCAATCCATAGGAACTTTTCATGTAGTATGCTCAGTGATAGCCTCAAAAAAAATTCATCATAGTTGAAATTATGAAACCAGATCGAAACATCTAGCTTATTCCTCAATAGGTTAATATATTTTAGTTTCACAAGGTTATAATCTCTAGTTAGCTAATTGGTCCAAGGTTTTGTGGTTTTTAGGTGAATATACTCTTCTAGTTTCCCATGTATTCCCTAGTATCTTTCGTAGGTAAAACCCTATATGGAATACTCGAGAAGGTGCCAACGAGGTCATTATCAAATACTTTCATTGGATATATTTTAAATTTTTTTTTGGGCCTCTTAGTGATGTGAATAGTTGGGGCCATTTTATCCTTGATTCAAGCTCAAATTCTCAAGAAATCAATTCTATTGTAAACCCACAAAGCACAATAAGCCATAAATACATCTTGGTGTACTCAAAAAGATCTAGAGTTTGAGTACTCTACACCAAATTAGCTTTTAATAACCTTCAAATATCTCTCAACTCACTCTTCTTTCTTCAAATGCACAAATATAATTGGAATTGACTTATAAACTTTCTTTAAATATTTTTGATCTGCCCCAATTCGGCAATAAATGCTTCAAATTCCATAAAGTTGATAAACCCTTCACTGATAAACACTAAACCCTAAAACACTCCACATTTCTTTGTATTTACATATTTTCTACGAGTTTCTTCTCTAAAAGCTTAAGAATGTTACTTTATACCATATATCTTTGTGTAACTCTTTGAAACCTCATATTTCTAGGGGGTTGTTTTAATTTTTTATTTATTTCTCCCCATAAGCCCATGCATAGGTTTAATTTTCAAGAGAATTATCTACACCATAGGGGGGTACAGATTCATTTGTAGTTCTCGATTCTTCTTTGTTCTTGGGATCCTCTTTCTTTCTCCAAATCTTCTCCATTTCCTTCTTTACTTTAGTAGGATCAATTTTCTTCACTGGTTCATTTCTCTTTGCCAGATTAGTTTTTCTTCCATTCTTACTTTTGGAAAATTTTGAAATATTTCTAGGCTTGTTGTAAGCGTAGCATACAACATTTTTCTAACAAAACTAACCTCTATTCAATCTAGATCTATATTATTTAGCTTTGTGTCCAAATAGATTGCATGTATAACAATAACCATTAAAAGATTGAACCATTCTACCATTATTATATCTATTCATCATCCAATTTCTACACTCAATAGCTCTATATCCAAATTTCTTGTGTGAAAAACATTTTTCAAAGAAGGATCAAACACTATAATTCATTCTACCTCTACATTCTATTTCCTTATGTCTAAATTTATTACATGAAAAACACAAACCGTTAAAATATGAGTACCTTTTAGCATTTGGCTGTCTAATAGGGGTTCTTCTAGTGTTGCTTCTTTGATTTCTCCAATTTATTTTCCATTGTCTTGAGTCTTCTCTTTATTTTTAACCTTGTTTTGGATCCTGTTATCCTTTGAGATTTCTTCTTCAAGTCCCAAACCTCCTTTAGTTTTAGATGGTTTCTCCCTTGCAATTAGTTCATCAAGCATTGTAGATCCTTTTTTGAATTTATCCTCACGAATTCTTTCTTTTTCTACATCTAATGTTAGATTCACCAATTCTTGTTCAATTCTTGTACATTCATTAGTCTCTCCTTTTACCATTGCATTCAAAAATTACCTCATTATTTTCTTTTCTTTAACGTGCACTTTCAATCTCGTAATTTCTTCATTTTCTTGCCTTAATTGTTCATTGACTTTCTTATGTGTTTCTCTGAATTTTTTGATGCATTCATTTTCTTCCTTTAGGTTTTCTTTCAGATCTTTGTTTTTTCCTTCAACCTTTTCAAGATCTCCAAGAACTACTTTAAGTTCTTTGTAAACCATGCAACCATCTTCTATGTATTCAATTATAGAAATTTCTTCTAGAGAAGGGTATGTGTAGGATCATCATGGAAAAAAAAGGCCCTTAAGTGGCAAAAAATTTAGAAAATCAAAGTTAGGCAACTTGTCATAGGAAGTAGATACATTCTAAAACTTACATCATTGTGTATAATAATCAAATCAATTCTAAAAAAAATATTTTTATAATGTGTAGAATGAAGCATAGAACAATCCTATATAATTTTATTCAAATTTAGGAAAATAGGTCAAAATATATTAAAAAATCAATATATATGTACTAGAGGAATATGATGTTAGTCTTAAAATTAAATTAAAATAAATACCTTAACTTATTCAAGATATATTAAAAAAGTGGCTAAAAATTTAAAAATTAACTCTATTTTGGTCATGGTTTTTAAAATTTTATTACAAAACATGCGAACCTAATGAGGTTGAAGTTGAAATTGGAGGGTTTTACATTAAAAAATATATTTTAGGAGCCACAAGAGATTCCCAACCCCTAATCTTGAAAATCGAAGCCTAAATGGGTGGAATGGTAAAAAAAATGAGTTTAAGGAATGAAATATACCTATACGTTATGATGTTTATAATATAAATCCAATATTCTAAAATATAAAGGATATCTCTTAATTCTTCCCTGATGTTCATGCACTTATCAATCAATGCATAATTGTTTTACATTAGATAAAAGACCAAGAATAGATAGATAAGTTAATTGGAATAGTATTTGATGCACATAATCATAGGAAAAGGTGATAAGCATATAGTTAGGTTCAAGAAAGGATAGGTATGGGAAAAATATGCTATTTATTGATATATAAATCAATTAATATGTTTCCCCAAAATAAGAATAAAGCTACTCACCATTTCATCTTGCCCCCACTTTGGAGGGGAATGTGAATCTCTATGTATGCTCATTATCAAAAAATATTTTACTTAAATAGAATAAATAGGGAAAAATTCTATTAAGTAAGAATATAGTACCATTAAAAATGTTCTCCATGAATTCCTTTAGGATAAAAAAATTTATGTTTAATTTTTTACTCATAAGATAAATTGAATATAAGAATGTAAATTTTAGTGATCATTTATGGATCGCTTTAATCGATTCCCCCATAGGTTCCAATTGATTGAAGAAAGGTATTACATTCCATAGACTAATTATAAACAAAAACATGTTAGAACAACATAGAATTATAATACATTGTGAGATAATCTCAATCACAATCACATGATCAACCAATAAAAAGTTATAATACTATAAGTATACATAATCATTCAAGAATGTAAATATATCAATCATAACTAGAAAATTACATTTTGAGAAGTATACCAATGGATCAAAGATGGATAAAATATAAAATAGTTTTCCTAAGTAGGAGTATAATAATAGTGATGTGACCTTCAATTAAAAAATAAACCTATAAAATTATAATAGAAGGAAAATATGGTATCCATGTGTATGAACACACATATAGAGTAGGATCAAGATAATTTGATGCAACCCTCCATAGAAATAAAACTAGTGAAAGAACAATAAAATTTCCAAGGTGGCATCAATGAGCGTGAATACAAATAGGTTATGAATAATGGATAAATAGGACTTTAGACATGATATTTTAAAATTGAATGAATCTCTAAGGGTGTTTTCTGCTAGAGTATTTAATTGGGAATGATAAATAGATACATTTATAGGTATTAGAGGCATAGAGGGTACTTATAGAAATATTTATTTCTTAGACCTAGTGGGCATAAAAATTTGGAATGGGTTAGGGGTTGAATATAAGTGATATGAAGTTAAGAAAAAAATAAAGAAATTGTCTCTTTATTTTTAAATTTAATGAGGCCAAATATGAATTGGCTGAGTTATTGTGGATGTATTGTGTTGGTAGCATAAGCAAAAAAATAGAGATCTAGAACAATAGTACATATTACCACAACCCACCGCAAAGAGGGTGTGGAGTCGAAGGATGACTATTTATCACAAGAAAGGATACATTTTGTAAGGGAAACATCCCAAAAGAATTATATATGTATACATATGAAATAGGATGTAAGTGGGACATATGAAATATAAGAATATGATATACAAATTATCTAAGAATATATAAAGATATCAAATATTTTGCAATATTTTGTATAATATTTGATAAGTAGTTGTATGCAATTTATGTTGATGGATTAGTATAGATTCCACATTATAAGTAAAACTATGATGCTTCTTCTATTAGTATCATTAGGGTATAAATAAAAATCTTAGATAATACCTAGGGCTCAAAAATTTGGTCTATGACCTCCACTATTCTTTCTAATATTGGTTTTGTTGTCAAGACCTTAGTTAGGTGATAGATGTAAGGCCCTACCTTACATGTGATTCATTCTACTCTATTTTCTTATGTGCAATCCATTAACCAAATTGTTAGATAGATTCAATGTGATAAATAAAGTGATTGTGTTGTCATCTTTAGGATATTATTCGTCGCATTAATAAACCCTATTGAAATCATTTGTCTTGCTCTCTAAAAATAATGCATTAAGATTAGTTTTAATAGTAATAATAATATTAATAAAATACTGACCTCCTTATTGATATTAAGTTTAATGTTAATATTAGCAATGGTATTATTAATTATCTCAACATTAACTTCAAACATATGTAGTGGTCCTAATGAGTATAACAATGATGTTAATATTCAGTCATTTGGTGATGTAGAGTATAAGTAAGTAATGTTGCTTTGGCTATGTCAATAGGATAGTTACCATTATAAATTAATTGTGTTCGATACTATTTCATTGTTATATAATATTTATAAGTTCATCATAGTTTGAATTATCATGTGAGATTATTATTTTATATGCATTTTCTATTGTTTCTAGCTTTATTTCATTTAGTAGTGATGAGTGAGATCATAATATAAAGTGATTAAATACATTAATAGAATATAATAAGGGAGATATTATTGTAAAAACACTACTCCTTGATAAACGAGGAAGTTACTCACATTAAATTTAAATAAGGGTTATTACAAGAGAATTAAATATTATGGATAGGTAATATTATATTCACGATTATTGTGGTCCACTCACATAGATATATCTTTCTATTTAGCTGATAAGCTCCTCTATCTGGAATTGTGATATTCCTATTATAAAGAAGAATATGTTAAGACTTCAAGGAATTTCATTTGAAAATAATAAAATTATGGTAGATGCTTTCCTCAATCTAAGATTCTTATATCTCCCTTTTTATCTCCAAGAAATGAAATCTAAGGATAGAAACACAGTAAAAAAAAAAATTGTGGTTTAGATTCGAAATATGGATTTGTTGGCTCATTTAGCATGAAGCGATAGGCTAGGCATTGATGAGCCTTGGGTGGATATAGTGCATGGGAAGCTACACTTGGCCTTTGGAAAAACCAATGGCCAACATTTCATGAAACACTTAAATTCCTTACCACTCAGCCACATAAGAAACCATTCATGCAAATGCATTAAAAGGTGGTTGTGTATAGCATTGGGGGGAATGCTTTTCATGGAAAAATAGGAGATCTTTTGTCAGTTGGTCAAAATCTGGAGGAAAATATAAATCATTATTTTATTTTTCAATATTAATTAATGGAGGAGGAAATTTTTAGGGGAGATTGGGTAACGGAATAACTATTCTTGTGCTCCCCAACCTTATCACAAAAAGAGGAGAGCAACAATGTCCCTAATTAAGGTTGTGGATTGGTTCGATGCTCCTGCTAGACATTCTTGATGGATCATGAGGTGATTATCGGTTTTTGTCCACTATTTTTTTTATTGTGGAAGGATTTTTTGGTCAAGTTGACTGCCAAAGGCCACCCAAAGCGAACAACACAGCTAAGCAGGTAGACCAATCCAGTAAATTTTCATGGGTTGATTTAGCAGTGTTAATTTTTTTTAATTTCTCCCATGTAGCTTGTGAATATGCACTAGCAGGCACAACCACTGTATACATACTTGTGCATAGAGAGACATCAAAGATTGTGGCGATTTTTTCCTTGTTAGATTCACTGCATAAAAGTTTCATATACTTTTTTTTTAAAAAATGATACATACTACAAATGATGCATTTCTATAGTTAAGTTTGAAAAGATGAATTTAACATTCTACTTCATAACAGTAAGGTGCATAGAAGAACTAGTACTATAAGACCATAACATATGATAATGATTAGCACCATTTTGTATTCAATATTTCAGCTTCATTTGATAATTGATTTAAAATGGTTTCTTTTACAAATATTTTCACTTGCAGCACAAAGCATAAGCCACGTTGGTTACAGACATTAGGAATTGAATCAAAATCTAGCCTTTTTAGTATGATAGATTCCACCCCTTTTTAGCTCACAAGCATCTCCATAGATTTGAAGAAACATAATTCATGAGCTCTTATTCTATATTGGAAATTATACAATTATTACATTCAATAAAAGAAACATTAAAAAAATCTTTACATCTACTCTAGAATTGAGTGAACAATGAACAACAAACTGAGAAAGTAATTCAACTATATTGTATTACTCCACATTGTTGTAAAAATACTGCTACAACATTCATACAAGGAGAAACCCTAACAAATATCGCTATCTAAGGAATCTAAAACAAGAAGAATAACACATGCAAATGGGTTGCATGGATAGAGCATTGTAAAAAAATTATTTTTAACAACACTTAGTCTAAAAAGCTAAACTACCAATAATCTATGCCTACTGTGACTGTACAATAGTTTCATTTTGCATAAACAAAAAAACAAACAAACAAAAAAAAGAAACTATTGATGCATGAAGCCAAACTATCTCTTGAGATGAATGTAGCTTCTCCATAAACTATGTTGCCATTCATTAATACCACATTAGAATACGAGTACACTGAAGAAAATTAAGAGGTGCATTGAACTCTAACTATGTAGTATGAAATTCCTTGGCTAGGCTATGATCTAGAAGTATTGTCCTTAGTTTTCTCTCATATGTAAAATCTGTCCATTTATTCTTGTCAGTATTAGTAACGACACAAAACTAATTATGTAGAATCTTGAGGTAAGTAACTTGCCATGATTTTAAGTTAAAATAAAATGGGAATTTGTTCATAGCCATATCATTTTTTTTGTGAACTATTTCATTCTTTAATAATTCTGTTCTTATCTATTAAATAAAAACATTGGTTCTATGTGTTATTTGTAACTATTTTCATATATGACATTATTGGAATATCTATCATTAGATTTCTTTTTTTTAACAAAGATATTTTGAACTATGAAATGAATTTTTATGTTCACATGGTAGCTTAAGATTTCTATGTATTTTTTTTTCCTTTCTCTAATAGATTTATTTTAGACTATATATCAACTATTGCTAATACTGCAAATATATTGTTTGCCAAAGCAATTTTCACATAATGAATGTTAAACTCAATATGGACTTCTTCTCAAAAATTATACAATGCAGCCCACACCATTCCCCTGAGCGTGTTCCATCCACTTTCTCAGCCATTAAACATAATTGTTGTTTAATAGCTATATTTTTTTAACTATTTTCTTTTCACAATGGTTTAAATATGCTCAAATGATTCCAAAATACTATTCTCCATTTTGAAATTAGCTTCCATGATTTAGATTATTCAACATTGTTTCTTTTCTTTATTCATTAGTTCTTATTTGGAGACTCCAAATGTCTTGTTTGGAAAAACATTAGTTCTCCCTTGTATATGCTATTTTCTAAGTGTTAGCTATGATGTATCTTATTGACTGAATCTTTTGTTTTAACTATGATAGAGAAAAAGATTAATCTACAACAAGGAATTGAAAAAGATTAACTATTTACTTTCACATTAGTGCCATCTTTGTAATTGTCTTTTAAATTCTAAGGATGAGCCTACTTCACAAGATGATTTTATGTGGACATATTCTTTAGTAATATATTAACATTTTCTTGCATTGAGTGATTATTTGTTTTATATATATAATTCAGTTGTTTATGAGTTTTATATTATATTAATCATCTCATAGATTATAATGATGACAAGCATAAATTTAGTAACCATTTATTCTACACAATTGTTCTTTTTCAAGAGAGGAGTTGTTTTTGTTAGAAAATTGTGAGCTAGATTGCAGAAAAAATTGCTCATACATGTTTCAAATTCATACTAAACAATTTTTGGGTTTTATCCCTCATCGTTTCCCCTTTACAAATCATATTAAAGTTTAAAATTTGATTTAGTATTGTGAAAGTTATCACTGTTTCAACATCATCTATATTGTTGTGAACAACAAGCCAAAAGTTGTTATGATCAATTTATTAGCATTTTTTCTTTCTTAAATAGATCTAATTCAACAATTAAGATAGTAGATTATTATAGTATTATAGTTATTGTTCGTGCTTGAGTATTGTATATGTTTTGTACATAATCACTTTCTACCTATACTATTGTTCTGAAATTAAATTACCTAGAGAGTTGGTGTATCTATTATTTGTTGAGCTTGTTTGAGAAAACCATATAATTGTGTTTGAGTGATGATATTTTGTGTGAACTCATTGGTATAATATATTCTTTAAGTATAGGTCAATTCTACTTATATGGGATAATACTAGATTTTATATGAGTGTTGTCTATATCATCCTTTTTTTTACCAAAATTATTGGGAGGTCCTATGGGTGTACCAATGATAATATTTTGTTTACCCTTATTATAGCATTTTTTGATTTCAGCTTTGATGATTATGTTACTATCGACCAAACTAGTGTTGGTTCAAGTCCATTGTTGACAATTCTATGTATTTACTAAACTATTGTGAGATTAGTGTGAGTTGAACCTATATGTTAATATCGTTATTGACCAACCCAAGTTTTGTGAAAGTTGAAAGTGTTGAACTACGACTCCTTTATGAATTATATACGTAGGCAAGGCCATTAAAGATGAGCCCCAAAGGAATTAGGTTTGACCCCTAGGCTTGTCCTTTTTTTATTACCTTGAGTCAATATGGACATATATTGTATTTGTATAACTTGTGACTTGAATTAAGTCTATGAATATTGAAGAGTTAGTAGAATCAATCAAGTCTACTTAGAAATGTGAACTTCATGTCTCCCTTTGAACCCTTCTCTTTGATTGTTTTAAGAAATTTAAGTTATCTAGCAAAATATTATAGTTTATAATTGGTCAAGGGTTGTATGCCCTCTTGTAGAACATGCTTGGGTGGAAAACTTTGAGTTTTTCTAGTGTAATGGATTGAAATTTGAAATTTGTGTTTTGTCCTTAATTGTATTTTTGGTTTAAATTTTGGGCATTACAATAGAGGAGACTAAAGAATAAAATAAAAATTTATTCACTCAAATAAATATAATAGGGGAAACTCTCAAATATCTTATAATCTCCAAGAAAATTCCCTAGGTGTCAACCTTGATAGAGATGGCTAGTCATCAAGGGGATGGGAAATGGAAAATGAGATATCTCTAGAAGGGATCCCTAAAAATATGTGACCAATGAAAGTATACATACAATGTAATGACCATGGGGTGAAATAAGGTAGTAATGTAATGCCAAATTATTAACACACATGGATAAAGGAGACAATAATAAACTAAGAGAAATCAGGGGAGAAATTGAGTTTTCATCGAAATTGAACACAACAAACCAAAGTAGGGTAGATAGAAGACAAAAAATAGAAAATTAAGAGAGATACCACAAAACAATGGAAAACCTAAAAAAGAGTGAGGAGTGTCAAAGGCAGGTTCTCCTAAGTGAGCCAATATGGGTTCTTTTGAAAGGATAGATGCAAGATAATCCAAAAATAAGGAGATAGAAGCTTGGGAAACTCCCAATCAAATAACAAGCAGTTTGAGAAAGGTAGAAGAAATATTAAAAATTTGGAAGTGTAGAGAGATATGGGGTATCAATGAAGGCTATAAAAGAAAGTTGTGGAAGGATATAGACTCCAAAATTATAATAATTAACAAAAAATTCCATGAATAAAACTAAATTTATCTAATATCACAATCAATTTAGGTGAATAATGAAAAAAATTATTAAGACTCTTGAAAAAATCCTATGCACAAAAGTGTAAGAAAATTAAGAAGAGAAGAAATAAAGAAGTTAAATAAAATCAAGTTTAATTTAGGTAAAGATTTGTCGAAAATAACTTTAAAAACTTCACAAAAAAATGAAAGGATATTAGAGAAAAGAAAATTTCACTTTAAAGAGGCACACTCCCAAGACTAGGAACCATAATCTATGTCATATAATACAATAAGTATTTCATTACAAGAAACATCACACAAAGATAAGAAAGATCTGCAAGAGCAATTTGTAGTAGATTGCGATGAAATATTTTGTAAGAAATAATTTTAAATTAAGTTAGAAATTTATAAATGGAGAGAAAATAAACCTACACTATCAATATGTTCTTAAAAAGGAGTAGAAAATAATAAAATTTACTGCAAAGTAGAAAAAAGAGCTAGAGAAACTAGGGACTCTTAGATTGAGATGTACTAGTCTTTGGAAAGGATAAAACTAAATAGTATACTAGAATCCCTTTGGTTGAGAAAAAAAATAATAGGGACCAAATGAGATAGTATGAATTTATTGGAACTTTATGGAAGAATTCCCCTAAGTTCTATAGGAACACCTATCTAAAACACTTTGAAAGTTCCAACAGAAAGTGTCAGTATTATTGGTGTTTCCAACTAACTGTCTATATTTTTCTAAAGGTTAGCTAGATATTATGATAAAAAACCCTAGGTCACTGGCCAATGAACATGAGATATATTTTATATTTATATCGTCTACTCTTTAGGCTCTCCAAAACCATTTTGGTCCCCCTATAACATCATTCAATATATAGTAGTACATATAATGATGTCTTGGAAATGGATTCTTAACACTAATTTTATGGAAGGTAAGCCTAACTAGCTAAATCATCTTCAAAACCATCTATCTGCCATGTATTTATAGTTGTAGATGTGGAAAAAGTAAACTAAATACGATTAAATACACCTCTTAATGAAAAATTGTATCAAAATTAAACATGGATTAAACTAATTTAAAATGGAGAAAAGCTTGAAAGTGTCTAATTGTCTCCTATCTCCAAAGATTTATCAAGTTACAGAAGCTCTCAGATTTGTTAGCACCATAACTGTTTAAAATGCCTATCTAGAGAATGGAATGGATGCTAAATGCAATGATGTGATGATTAAGAATTCTTTCTAAGTGATATGAAGCTATTGTAAACTATCCTAATGAAAACTGATAAAAGGAAGCTACAGTAAAAATTAATGATGTTGTTGTGATATGAAATCTACTGATACCATGATGTTGTGATGCTTATTTCTAATGCTAATGCTAATGCTATAGTGGATCAATCGCTTGATTTCTATGAATTCTTGTTCCTACATAGTAATTTTACATAAATTGGGATTTCTTAGATCATTTTCATGCTTCAGAAGGTTGTATATATAGATTTTTGACAATAGTTTTTCATAGGGGTAACACAACAGAGGATGAGATTAAATCTAGAGATTTGAATGGTAACAGATGAGAAGGTGGATTTGATCATGGGGATTGTTCCTCCACATAAAAACACCAGGCAAGATGAGAGGAAAGATTTGAGGAAGAATATTGAGAGGATTGCCTGTAGGTTTGTCCTCGAGGATTTTCCCATGAATGCCAGTTAAATTAATTAGATTTGAAAAATCTAATTTTATTGGTGAGTGAATAGAGGGATTTGATATATGCCTTTATTTAAATATTTTTGATTTATTTAAATTAGCAAAAAGGGAGACAAATAATTTAATTAAATAAACTATAGAAGTTTGTTTATTAAATTACATAGAAGAAGTATGATAATTAAACAATAAAGTATAAAGCTTTATTTATTTAATTAAGATTAAATATGATGTAATAATTAAATAATGCCAACTATAAAGTTATTTATTTAATTAAAACTGAAGAAATAGGAGAATTTAGAATGTGAACTATTTAAATAAGTATTTAGTTTATTTAATAGTAGATGAAAATAATTGAATCAAGATTGAAGAATTATGATGAACTATTTAAATAAATATTTCCTATTTATTTAATAGTAGAATATTTTAAGGATTAATTAATTAAACAAGTCGTATTTAATTAATTAAATTTCTCCAGACCATTTTTAGGTGTATACATTTTTCCTCTCTTTAAAGTGATGTGTTTATGCATTGCTTCAAAGAAAATTTTGTGCTGTTGCTGCTAGTATTGACAAAAAATATTTCAATGTGTGTTAGACATGATTTTCAGGTGATTTATGGATATATGCACCCTCGAGAGATAAATTAATGATTTTTTTTTTTGAATTTTTTAGAAATTTTCAAATTTTTATGATTTTCTAATGATTTGATGTAGATTCGATGAAGATTTGATAATGAAATAATCTATCTCCTGATAATTGATGAAGAAAGTGGCCCTAGATGAATTTGAATTAATCTCCCATTTTAAAAATTAAGTTAATCCCATAAAAATCCCTTTTCAACTTCATCTGTACATTATGACTTTTGAAAATTTTGTGAGAGATTTTTGTGCCACTTGGAGCAGGATGTCGATTCCATATCCAACCCACTGTTTCGAGCGTGTTCAACAACCTCAATGTTCGGTCGTGTTCAGACCTTTCATATGCCTATTTTTTCCCTTGGTTTTCTTGCATTTTCCTCATTTTTTGTGTATTTTCAGATTTTTTATTTTTACCTCCTTTTAGTGCTTTTAAAATCCATTGTAGCACTTTTCAGTTTTGTTGTAGCGCTTTTAAGTTCCATTGTAGCACTTTTGTAAGATACATTTGTTCTTTCAGAACTTTAGCTCTTTGGTTATATTTTGTAGTGCTTAGGTTTCTTGTTTTAGCATGTTTGAAGTTTTAGCTCTTTTACACAAAATGTTGGTGCTTTGACCAAATAGAATGACACTTTTGATAAAATGGAACTTTGTCCATTTGTAATAGAACTTTTATCTGATGGAATGGCATATGCCATTTTTTTTAGTTCTTTGAATGCATTTTTTAGTGCATTAAAATCAAAGTGATGTATTTTTTGTCAATTTGTCCTTGATTTTGTTGATTTTTTATCATATCAGCTATTGGTTTGATATGATTGATTTTTCTAACCAAATACATGAATTTTTTACCTAATGATAGGTGAGATATGATTTTTTTTTTTGATGATAACTATCCTCATGATAGGTGAGGAATAATTATGATTGACATACCTCATGATAAGCGAGGTTGATTTGAGGAATTGATGATTGACCTCATGATAGGTGAGGTTGATTTGATGCATTGATGATTGACCTCATGATAGGCATGGTTCAATGATGTTTGCTCATGAGATTTGATCAAAATTATCACCAAGAACTGATTTGATTTGATATGGTATTTTGATGTTATTTGATGATTGACATAAATTTATTGACTTTGATCTTGTTACGATAATAGGAATGATTTGGGAACCTCCAAGTTCGAGAGTGTTTCCCTTGGACATTTTATCTTATACCACAGTTGGCACAACCTAAGATGACTATTATCACACATTGTGGATTATCTCCCCTTCTATATATGCCCCAAATTAGGATTAAAATAGGTTTTTTGATAGTGCTAGCTAAGAGGTGGCTTAGTGAGCACAACACCTTTGATCTTCCTACTGGTGAGATGACAATCACCCCAGAGGATTCTGGCAAATTTTGCAGCTTCTGATTATTGGAGATATTGTCACATATGATTCTATAGAGTAGGGTGGAATTGATGCCCTTCGTAGAGTGTTTCAGGATGATCATATTGTTGTAGAGTGGATTCCATGGCGTGAGATGGTTGATTTATACACCACTTTTCTTATAGTACTTCTTGGTTTCATCGAAGGATTCCTTAGTCCTGATCGCAGGTATAAAGGATTCTTAGTTTGTTGGGGCCGAGTTTTAGAGAGTATGGTTGTTCATGGAATTAGATTTACTTGGGGCATGTGTATGCTTGCCCATTTATATCATGATTTACATTCAGTTGTGTATCTCAGTGGTCAAAGTTTATCGGTTGGCATTACTTTGCTTCAGGTATGGGCATGGGAGCACATAGTTGTCACACATCTAGTTCCAGTTAGACAAAGGCCAACCATGAGACCTTATGTGTTTAGATATGCCACCTGGCTTACTCAATCTAGATTAGGTAAGTTAGAGTATTAGAGGAGAGTTATTGATGACATAGAGTCTGTGACATGGCATCTCTACCTAGATTGTGATCGTTGGGATGATGATGATATTCAACTACCATTTCTTTGTCGGTCGATGATCCCGATTGGTCGTACTCATCAAGTACTAGAGAGATTATTGATCAAACAAGTGTATAGATAGTATGGGATGGTACAGAGTATGCCCAGGGTGTTGCTCATTACGCTCATCATTAGTCAGATACCATATATTAGGGGCCTTTTTTGTCATATGTTGTTGTCATTCAAGAGCATTAGGCTTTACAACCATTTGAGTGGGACATTCAACCAGACATTGTCGAGCCTCCAATTATAGTAGACTATGTTGATTATCTGGTTCTGCATCCTTTCCCTCAACTTACCATTCTAGATGAGCCTGCCCCATTACCAGTAGAGGAGGACATTCCCATTGCACAGGGTCAAAGATGGAGGAGAGAGGATGTTGGTGTGGGTGGTGAGGTAGATGTTGATTTTGAGGAGGAAGTTGGTGTGGAGGAGGAATTTGGTGCCGAGGAAGATGTTGGTGATGAGAGAAATGGAGATGAGAGTAACGAGGATGATAGCAATGGGGATGATAGTAGCGGGGATGATAGATTTGATAGTGGAGAGGCTGTAGGTGGGTTAGGCCCTATGTTAGATTTTTTAGATGAGACTATGCCTCATAAGAGGTAGGTTGTGGGAGGTGTTTCAGAGTGGCTATAGATAGTAGATCTTTAGGTTCAGTTAGAGACTGCTAAGGAGTAGCTTATTCAGGCACAGGGTTTACTAGAGTAGACCCAGGCTCAGATGCAGGCATAGGCCTAGTTGCTTGTAGAGACTCTAGCATCAGTGTAGGCTTAGTTAGCTATAGCTCAGTCATATATTGTAGCATTGACAACCAAGAGGGATGCAGCTAGACAGACTACAGGGGCATCCCAAGCTCAGATTACTTCTTTGATAGCTGAGAGGGATGCAACTAGGTTTGCAATAGAGGGTGCTCAGGCTTCTGCCGATAGATTACAGAGACTATCAAATGGTACCTCCTTGGAAAATTATATGTGAGAGGTTGCTCATATTGGCGAGGATATTGAGTTTTATAGAGTGAGATATTATGACACAGTTCCTTCTAAGTAGAGGGTCAGCTATGCGAGGTCTTGTTCTGCTAGGTCACATTCCAAGACTATCCATGTGGGTGTTACACAACCTCTACATAGAGATCCCAGGGATCTTGATTCCTCTAGTGGTAGGGATACTGATCCTACAATGCCTACACCATCTAGAGCCAACAACACAAGATTGTTGTCCTTGTTACATTAGAGATGTGATGTACACTTTTATTATTTTGATTATAGCCATTTTTTATGCAATATATTTCTCTTCATTTTAGACATCATTGTATACTTGACATTGTGATTTTGATATATATGAGATGTAGTGGATTCTTCAGTCTATTATGTGTTCTATATGATCCTCTGATGGATGCATTTTTCTCTATGTTCTATATGCTATGTGATGGTTTTATTGTTATGATGGTATGCTTTGATACGATGTTGTTCTATCTATGATGTGCATAATGGTAATGTATGGATGCATGTTATATGGATACATGATGTATATAGATTCATGATTATGGATATGATGTGTTTAAATGATATACTATATGTAATGTAAATGCAAATATATGATGTAATAAAATGGATGAAAATGTTGAATGATACATGATGCAATAAATTGATGGACTTTAGGATAAAATGGATGGATTATATATGTATATGTGATAATATAAATAGATGGATTTAATGAGTTATGATGATGATGCATGTTTGTGAAAATGGAATGATAGAGATATATGTTTGTTGAGATTTTTGTTATGATATGATGAGAATGCAAAATGATTTTATTGAAATGTATGAATGATGAAATGATTATGTAAATGCTTTTAATGATTCACCAATTTTGTAACAAATAATCTACAAATGTAACACTATTATGGATGCAATATACTTTTACCATGCAAATCTACATGTAAATATAGGCATTTTAATAGTAATTTTTTGCTTTGCGTCATCATTGAGCTTTTAAAATGTTGAAAGTGAGTACAAGCATCAAAGGTATAATGTAAAATGATGATGACCTGAGTACTACTTTCATGATTTTTGATATTGCAAGCAAACAAAATCATCGAGGTATAATTAAACCGAGATGACTTGAGAATTTCTTGTGTAAACAAACAAGAATTAACCACTTTCCTATGTGAATTGGAATTTCATCCAAGATACTTTGTAGAGCATTTCCTATGATGATTCACACGATAATAATGATTAATTCATAGACAATAGACAAAAATAATACCATTTCTTCTTCTTGGCTTCTCTAGTTCAATACATCATTGAGTTGCTCCAAAGAAATGATAACAATGATCAAAGTACAACTTATCCAAATTTTTCTTAAAGTATTTCAATCATTATTCATATTAGATCATCCATCTTGATTGTGTGATGTTTTTGTGTTTTCAAGTCTTGGATCAAACCTAACCTAAAGACCTATCCTAGGGGCCTCAGGGGTTGATCAAAGATTAGCCTTGCCTACATTATACATGCAGAGACCACGTAGTCTGACTAACATAGACTCATATTTTGGCTTTTTGAGATTGAATTTTTGACTTTTTTTTGGTTTTTCTATTTGTGATATGGATGTTTGATGTGTTTCTGATGGTGATTGATATTCCATGCTAGTTTATGCTTCAATTGTTGATTTTATCTAACTGTTGTTTGTCCATATGATTAAGCTCAAGTTTATGTTGTCCCCAATTATTTTTAGATGTTTCCCCCAAGCTAGGGTGAGACATGATCACGTGATATGATAGGATAATGGATGTAAAATGATGGTGGAAGTAACGACCATGACATGTATCCAAATAGATGGGAGATCTAATTTGAATAAAAAATAGTGCATGTTACCAGGTTTTCACCATATGTTTTAATTGCACTTTTTCATTCTTTTTTATTTATTAAAAAAAAAAAGATAAAAAAAAATTGTTATTTTTTATTTTTCTTTTGTATTTTCTGTCACCAAGACACTTGTTTTCTAGGTTTTCATCAAGGTAACCATTTTCTGAAACTTAATTCATGCACTAAGTGATTCAGGTATAGAACTTTCTGAGATACATACTATTGATAAGTTCATCAAATAGATCACCTTCAAGTGTTGACAATTGATATGCTCTTGATCCATACACTGATGTGATTACAAAGGGACCTAGCCAGTTAGGTTCAAACTTCCCTTTCTTTTCTCTATCCTACTGATTCCTAGGATTTTCCTTTATGACCAAATCTCCCACTTGAAAAATTCTAGGTTTTACCCTATGATTGTAACTCCTTGATATTCATTGTTGGTAGGCCTTCAAATGATTAACAACTTGTCGATGATGTTCATCCAATAGTTCCAATTCTTGTAGCCTAGAAACTTTGTAATCCTCATATGCTATGATACCCTTTAGTGAAACACAGAGTGATGCTATTTCTACCTCAATTGGTAGAATGGCTCTGATCCATACACCAAGGCTTATGGTGTAGCTCCTATTGGTGTTTTGATGTTGGTTCTGTAGGCCCATAGTGTAGGATTTAACTAAACATGCCAATCATGTTCAACATCGTTTACCATCTTCTTTAGTATTTTTAGGATTGTATTATTTGAGGCTTCTGCTTGGCCATTTCCATGTGGATAGTATGGTGTTGAAAAATGATGTTGAATATGGAATTGTTCACCTAATTCCTGGATGTCCTAATTTTTAAAAGGCCTACCATTGTCTGTGATAATGGATTGAGGTACCCTGTACTGACAGATGAGGTAGTTGAGTATGAAAGATGAAATCTGTTTTCCAGTGACAATTATCAAAGGAACTACTTCTATCCATTTTGTGAAATACTTTGTTGTTGTGATGATGAACTTATGCCCACTAGACAAAGAAGGATTTATTTTCCCTACCAGGTCCAATCCCCATTGACAAAAGGGCCATGCAGATGTGAAAGGTTGTAACTCTTACGCCAACACATGAATTAGATTACCTTGAATCTTACATTTCTGACACTTTTTAACGTTTTGATAGGCCTCCCTTTCCATGTTTGACCAATAATACCCTAAACAGAGGAGTTTCTTAGCTAGGGTTAGCACACTTGAATGGGTCCCACAAATATCTTCATGGACCTCTTGTAAGGATGTTTCAGATTCATGATCCTCTAGAAACTAGAGAAGAGTACCATCTAGACCTTGATGGTAAAGGATGTCAACGATTAATGTATGTCGCATAGATTGACGAATAAAGTTACACTTTTGGTTTCTAGAGAGATCAAGAGGAAGAATATTATCTTTGAGGTAAGTATAGATCTCTCCATATTGTGTGGGTTGGGTGTTGGTTATTTGGCATATGGTCTATGAATTAGGATTATCGTATGTAGGATTAGATACTTGTTCAACCATAAACTCATATGTATCTTTCTTTTCTGATAATTGCAAAAGGGAGGCAATTGTCACCATGGCATCTATAACTTTGTTTTCTTCCCTTGGTATTTGCTCGAACTTGATATCCATGAAGTACTTTTTAATATTTTCTATCATTTTCTTATAAGGCTTGAGCTTCTCATCCTTTGTTTGATACTCATCATTTACTTGATAGATGACAAGTTGTGAGTCCCCATGCACTTGCATTTTGGGGATTTTCCATTCAATAGCCACTTTGATTCCAATAATCAATGCTTCATAGTCAGCTATATTGTTTGTACATGGAAACATTAACCTATAGGATCTTGGAATGGTGTGTCCTTGAGGTGTGACAAATAGAACTCCCACACCAACTCCTCTTTGTGTATATGATCCATCAAAATAAAGCCTCCATTGTTGTGTTGCAATATTCAAGATGTTAGCATCTGGAAATTCAATGTTCATTAGATGATGATCCTATAATGGAGCTTCAACTAGTTGATCCATTATTACATGTCCTTTGATGGCTTTCTTGTCAACATATTGGATGTCAAACTTGTTTAAGATCATGACCCATTTTGCAAGTCTCCCTGTTAGAGTAGATTTACCGAGTAGGTATTTCAATAGGTCTATTTTCACTATGAGCCTAACAATATGAG
>VDFB02345674.1:0-27138 GCA_007258455.2 Sequoia sempervirens | reverse complement strand
AATGTAAGAAGGATTTAACTTCTGAATTTGAGATGAAGGACCTTGGGCTCATGCATTACTTCCTTGGTTTAGAAGTCTAGCAGAAGTCAGATGGTATGATTCTAAATCAAGGGAAGTACACCATTGACATACTTAAGAGATTTGGCATGATGGATTGCAAATCCATGTCTACTCCCATGGAAACCAATCTTCATAAATTGAAGGAGGCTGCAGCTAGTTCAGATTTGGTGGATCCTACGTTGTACAGACAGCTAATTGGATCATTGATGTATCTAGTTAACACTAGACCTGATATTTGCTATAAAGGATGCAATTAGCCGCTTTATGTGTGATCCGGGAGATGTATATATCTTGTTGCAGCCAACATATCCCGAGATACTTATGCGGCACAGCTTGGATATGGGTCAGTACTTGTATGCGTACTTGGAGTTACTTGGTTTCACTGATTCTGATTGGGCAGGTTGTGTCACAGATCGGAAGAGCACCTCTGGCTATTGCTTCAGTTTGGGTTCTGCTATGATTTCCTGGTGCAGCAAGAAGCAGTCTTCTGTAGCATTGAGTACAGCAGAGGCTGAGTACATTGTAGCTTGCATGGCAACTCGGGAAGCAGTGTGGCTTCGTAAGCTCCTTGCAGGATTATTTGGACAATCAAAGGAGCCTACTATCATTCATTGTGATAATCAGAGTTGTGTGAAGCTTTCTGTCAATCCTGTGTTTCATGACAGATCCAAGCATGTTGAGATCAAGTACCACTATATCAGAGATATGGTACTACGAAAGGCTGTACAATTGAGGTACATTAGCACTGATGAGTAGACGGCAGATATTCTCACCAAGCCTCTCGCCAAGGTAAAGTTTGTATACTTCCGAGACAAGCTTGGTATGGTGGAGAATCCAGCCTTGACTAAGTATGAGTCTCAGTATCAGTGAGCCTTGCTTAATGAGTTCTTCTTTGTGAGAGAAGTTCGAGGTGAAATCCCTTGTTAATGCATTTTCTTCTGTGATGGAAGAATTTGAGGTGAAAGCCCTTGTTTCCACCCTCTGAGCTGAGTCATGGTGGATGTCATGTGTGCGACTCCATGACATATGGTGTACTTTTGTTTCACCCTCTGGGAGAGCCATGGTGAAAGTCACAATGAGGTGACAACATCACGCAAGTGATGAACACTTGTACTTACTATTGCATCTTCTTCTGTGACGGAAGAATTTGAGGTGAAAGCCCCGCCCACCTCCTATTTAGTCATGGTAGATGCTGCGTGTGTGACTCCATGACAACATCACGTGAGAGAGTCCGTGATGATCTTCTTGTACTTGTGTTTCACCCTCTGGGAGAGCCATGGTGAAAGTCACGTTGAGGTGACAACATCACGCAAGTGATGAACACTAGTACTTAACCATGTGATGGTTGATATCACATTGAGGTGATATTTCTCTCTTTATATCTGATTGCAGGCAATGGTGGCAGATGAACCTCATATGGAGATAATATGTTTTATGCAGCTGGAAGTTCTCTCCCTAGCTGAGAGGGAGTGTTAATGATATAGCAGCTTCGGTAGCTCCTTCCAGCTCAGCTCCTTTGTGGAAATATAATTGAATGATAGCCATTGGCTATTCAAGTTATATTTATTATTATTATGGTTTATCTTCATAGCCGACATGAGAAGATAGGAATTCATCTTGAGCTATTATCATGAAAACATTTAATGCGTGGTTATGTTTTGAGGCCGACCTCTTGTGAAGAGCCATGCATAATATTTATCAAGGCCGACATGAAGGATTAAGTTCATTCCACTCACTTGTATTTATATTCAGTTGTTCGTCCATTCCAGTCAGTTCGATATATACTGAAGTCCAATCTTAGCTATCATTTTAAGTGCGAACACAGCCGATGATTATATGTGAATTTGTCCATGATCTAAGTCCGAATACAGTCGATGGTAATGTGCGAACTTGGGTGAGATCTAAGTGCGAATTCACCAACTCCATGATATCAATCAGTGCGAATTCAAGGTACAGATTGAAGTGATTCTTATCAGCCTGCATTATACTCGAGTGTGGATATAACAAGCAAGTGCGAATACAATATTACAAGGGCGAACATTCACAGTGTTGTGCGAATCCAAGATTGAAGAAAATTCAGTGCATGGTTTGAAGACTTCTCAGTGCAGATTGAACATTATCGGATCTGTGTTCTGAAACTGCCAGGTGTTTTCTAGAATCTATTTGTCATTCATTATTGCCAGGTATCGGTCTTGTGTTAGACCTCATTGTATTTGTAAAATTGCCACTGTTGCATCAAATATAAGAGATCTTTGTTGCTGGGTTTTTCTCCCTCAAGAGGAGGGTTTTCCCAGGGTATATGCTGTGTTATTTTGTCTGATTTCGAATTATTTTCTTGTGCATTTAATTTGTTCACCTAAATTTAACACCTTCAACTATTAGTAGTGCTAGTGGCAGTGGCAGTGGCAGTGGCAATG
Source organism: Sequoia sempervirens (assembly GCA_007258455.2). NCBI lineage: Eukaryota > Viridiplantae > Streptophyta > Pinopsida > Cupressales > Cupressaceae > Sequoia > Sequoia sempervirens. The sequence goes on along the minus strand of VDFB02345674.1, from coordinate 24,661 downwards.
GCAGTGGCAGTGTCAGCATTAGGTCTAGAGTTCATGCATCTAAATTGGATTCATATATTTTGCCACACACTACTCCGAGTTCCCAACCGTCACTTGAGATCATGGATTGGAACAAAGACAAACATGATGCAACCAAAATTGTAATTAGAGACTTTTGGTTCTATTACAACATTCCATTCCATGCAGCCAGGTAATTCTTCTTTTTGTTTTGTTTTAAAATATATAGTTTGATCATTGATTCTTTGTCTCTTGAATTTTTATTTTTAGAGCTATGTTGAATTCAAATTAAAATTATCTATGTTCCACCAAATTTACGGTACAGGGGACAGAAAAACAGCGTGACATGTTCCGAGGACGGCATTTTTTTAGAGGAATTTTGGGGACGGGGGGACGGGGGGACGGTTTTATATATATATAGGGAAATTTCAAATTTCAAATATTCATATGAGTAATGATAATCATAACAATGAATATATATATATTTTAAAAATATACGAAAATTTCAAATTTCAGATATTCATATGAGTAATGACAATCATAACAATGAACATTGATAAAGTTGCAAATGTAATCACCAATCATATTGACATATACATTATAGAGTCGAACAAATTAATATAACTACTTAATTGCTTCCATAATTCATGTCAAACAATCAATGTGCATATGATATAAAATTTTAAAAATAAAATGCCCAAAGGCTACAAGTTTGCACTACAAATGTCAAAATGACAAAGTCACGAATGTCCAAACCATAGTAATAGAAAGTAAGATGGCTGCCTCTACTCAACATCTGCCAACATTGCATCAAAATCAGACTCGTCTAAGTCACTGCCAATTTTTCTCTTGCTCACTTTCCTCTTAGCTGCAATTTTTTTTGGAATGTAAAACTTAACTCAAATGACTTTGAAAGCAAGTTTTATGTTGCATTTTAGGCTTGGGAGGGTGTGGAGTCCAATTAGAAACAATAAAAAAATAAGCATTTTTAATTTCAGAGTGTTTTTTTTTTGTATAAACTTGCTGGAAAAAGGGGACGACCCGCCGATCGGGGACGTTCCAAAAAAAAATGAAACTTTTTTGGGGACGCCTGGGAAACGTCCCCAAGGCATCCCCTGTCCCCAAAACGTCTAGGGTATGGGTATGGGGGGCAAAAGGGCAAGGGACGCGTCCCTGTGTACCACTGGATATTATACATTTTACAATACTTATTTTATTTAATTTACTTGTATTAGGTCTCCTTATTGGCAAAATATGGTTGATGCAATTACTGTTTGTGGGGTGGGGTTCAAAGCCCCTAATGATGAGGAGATAAAGGGCCCCTTTTTGCCCCAAAAGGTGGCTGATATGAAAGCCACAATAGAGGAGTAACGACACATTTGGAGGAAAAAGGGTTGCACCATCATGACCGATGTTGGATCGATAGAAGAAATAGAACATTGCTCAATTTTCTTGTTTCTTCCTCAGGTGATTAAAGATTTTACTTCCTAAAATGCATTGATTTAGTGATTAACAATCAAGATTTTTCATTTATGTTTTATTGAATCATTGCTTTTGTTTCTTTATCAAGTGGTACCATGTTCATTAAATCTATTGATGCATCCGGGAACACCAAAAATGCTGAATTCCTTCGCAAGGCTTTGGAGGGTGTCTTGGCTGATGTAGGGGAGGAGAATGTGGTGCAAGTAGTCAAAAATAATGCAGCAAATTATGTTGCTGCAGGCAGACTATTGATGGATAGACACCCATCATTGTTTTGGACACCTTGTGTTGCTCATTGCCTTGGACCTCATATTGAAGGATCTTGGCAAGATTGCTTGGATCAAAGCATGTGTGGAGACCGCAAAGAATATTTGTTATATATAATCACACATGGGTCCTCAACCTTATGAGGCAATACACAGGGCAGAAGGAGTTGGCTCACCCTAGGATAACCCGCTTTGCTACCAATTTCATCACACTACAATCCTTGTTGCAGTCAAAGGGAGCTTTGAGGTGGATGTTAGTTAGTGAGGAGTGGACTTCCTCATCATATGTGAAGACAAATGCAGGGGAAGAAGTGTCAAATTGGATTTTTGAAGAGCAGGACTTTTTGGTACCTACAATGGAGATCGTAAAAGTAAATGCAATTAGTAATTAGTTTACTAATTCTACATTATATTTTCGTTCTTTTTTTTTTTTTTTTTTCTTATTTTTGTTGACTCTTCCTTATGCCAATGTTTGTGGCCTTTCATAATGTTTATTGATCACTGTTTGTCATATGAATCAATGCCTTAAATATTTGCTGCCCTTTTTCTATTCCTTGTTGCTGCTGCACTAAATATAATCTAATCGCTGCTGTACATTAATTAGTACCCGCCTTTTAACACACATACTCCCTTTAATATGGGCGATTGACTTGGTGGTTAAGTCGGCCAGGAGATGTTATTTAGTTTAAATCATATATGGTCGGCAGCAATGTATAAACTATAAAGTGTTTTGTTTCAAGGTGGCATTAGAATCAGTGAAGGTCAGCCTACTACAAAATATCGTTTATTATTATTTTATTTTTATTTATTATTATTTTAATGCTTGTGTTTGGTGCTGTGCTCTATAGATGGCGGGGGCATGACAAATCCCTTCTTCTCTCTCCAGTATTACTCAGCTTATGCTTTTTGGGGTTATTGTTTCCCCTACTTGGCTATTTGTATTGGTTTCTAACTTTCTTGACCACCTATGTTGGTGGTCCCCTGCTGTTTTGTATTTTGTTTTTGGTTCTTCCCCTTTATGGGGCCTTCTCTACAATTCTCCTACTAGAACTTTCTTTGTAAACTGGTGTACTGTAGAGTCACATTGACCTACTTATGGTCATCCAAGGACATTAACATTATGTCTTTATTTCTATGGACAAATTCATTGTTTTCTTAAGCAATTGAGAAGTTGCAGCCATATAATATTATAATCAACCATCATAAGAAATTGAAAAAGATTCATATGGGTGAATTAGCCATTGAAGATCAATACTTAATTAAGGATCAAAACTTGTTTGAACTGCTTGGCACTCCCTTTCCAAAGTGGACCATTTTCCTATGCTCAAACAAAACAAATAGCTTTTGCATGTATGACACATCTAAAGAAATAGCAAATCTCAAGATTATACTCACCTCTACACATTTCCGCAAGGAAAAATCTAAACCCCATCCATGAACCAAATCATTCTGCCATAATGATAATGAGGAATTGAAAGTGACTTAATACAAGAAATTACCAAATGTCTGCAATCCTAAAAAAAAATGATTCTTTGCAAGGAATTTAATGTTTGCTTCAATAAAATCTCTTCATCTGATACCTGAATCATATGCCAAACACATCGCCATGCTTTTTGGGAAAATACAGGAGCCATTATTTCCACAAACCTGGTTACAAAAGTACTCAGTTTGAATGACCCATTAAAATAACATATGGATAGCAAATCTGGGAAACTTATGCATGGTTTAAGAAACAAAGTGAATAAAAAGCAGCATGGAGAATGCTTGCCATTTACCACATCCTAGGAAAACTTCTAAATAATAATCTCAAAAACATTTGAACAAATGACCATACGCTGCACATGGGGGTAAATGTGGGTCATGGCACCAGCCAGGTCTCTCCTGTGTTTCCCTGAACAAAAGCATAATGTTAGTTAAATGTAGCATGAAAAAAAATGGAAAATAAGGATTAACAAGCAGAAATTTATTAAATGGGTCATGGGAAAGGAGACACAAACTAATGGAGAAGATAAATATTCTCACTTGTGAACTTCAGAATCACCCCTTCTTTTGGTCATTTGCCACGTTAGGCCTTTGTTTGGTTCTAAACCAGGTTGTGATATCTCCAAACCATGCTTTCTAACAAGTTGTAAGTACCTATATTGAATGTGATTCATGTTATATTTACTTCAAACAATTTAATAGAAATTAAACATAAGAATCTAAACAACATAGATCAGCCCATTTAATTCTGCATTACAAACATGAAATGAGAAATGAAAAAAGCATGACCTATCAGACATTAATGCCATTATATTCAATTACAAATATGAAGATAAAGAATTGCTGCTGTAATACTTTATTTATCCCATCATGATTTCTAAAGGATGAGAATGATGAGCATGGGAATGCATTGTAAAAATATCTCTCATTTCAACAGATCTTAATTGTGTGTAAACATTTGTAGAGACTTCAGTTTTTCTTGAAACAGTTCTATTCTATAAATGATCAGCCCATTCCATAGCAAAAAGAAATTAATAAGGGAGTCTAATTTGCTTTCAATTTGCATCCTGAATAAGACAGTAAGGATTTTAGAAACACCCAACGACCAGTAAAAGAAAAGTATATTTTTCTTATCAAGGAATACAACATGGAGCCTTATCGATGCACTAATGTCACCCAAAATGAATATTAGGACCAAAAGGAAAATAAAATCAGAAATTGTATGACTCTCAAAATAAAGAGATTAGCATTATCTGCACTTTAAAAAAAGAAACCTATGCAGCCACTGTCAATTTTCTGCATACAAGAATTTTCCTAATGGGATAAATAATTGACTTTAGCAGGCTTGTCAAATTTATCATTCAATTCTATTTGAGCATGATAACTTATTGAAATAATTAACTTGAGCAGGCTTGCTAAATTATCATTCAATTCTATTGAAGGATGATAATTCATTCCAAATATGCCTGATAAAGGTATGTGGCTATTATAGAAACAGATCAAAACACATGCAGTTATTGTTCTCTGGCTAATTGTAACTAAGAAAATGTATAGTTTAATTCTAAGACATTCTCCATTGTATATAGACCCACTCAAGTTCTAGTTAGGACTGTACAGTGTGAGATAGGAATACATGTGAAAGCTCACCAGTAAGCTATGGATAAGATACATATATTAATGTCCATGAGTGACCAAAAGTAGGTCAATCAAACTCAAGACATCAGTGAAAGACCATCTCATACATTTATTCTGCTACAAATACAATAATCATCTGCATTAAATGGAGTTGCAGGACTTACTTTTCAGCATCAAAGTGTTCAACTCCTAAATCTTCATCCCAGATGAATATGTATTCAAAAGATGACACGACATCTGGGTGAAGAAAACGCTTTGCAAACCACCTGCATGACATGCAATAGTCAGAGTTGACATTTTTTCTCTTATATCACATTATACCAGTTTACGATTAAAACAAACTGATGTCATGTATAAGGAATGATAATTTCCTGTGCAGCTTAAATTCATCAAATATCCACGCTATGCACAGATCTAAACAAAAAGGTTAGTATAATGTCATTGTTCCAATGAGTTTAGGCATCAATTTCAATTGTAGAGATGGTCGATATGATTGACTTATGCAACAATCCCCGATAAAATGCTCCATGTCTATTTAACATTTGCAATCAAAAAAATTGTCCAATACCATTTAAGATTACATTATATATATTTATAGTGACAATTTCAATGGGCTTGGACTTGCAAGGATCACAATAGTGTCCACTCCAATAAGAGACAGCGCCATGCAAGCAAATATATCAAACTTAAAAGCATTATCTCTAACCTTCTACAGATCTTAAAAAAAGCCATGACAGATTGACCTTAAGTTCCAGCCTTCTCATCTGAATCTACAATCATCCTTATGACCCTTGCCCTAAAATGATGAGAATATCTATACTGGTCCGGGAGTTCTTTGTATCTGTGACTTTGGTAGCCAGTTGTTTCTTATCTCCATGTGTTACAGCATGATATTATTTCAAAAAAGACAAGTAAAATCGAATTTAGTGCAGGTCACATCTGGCAGCAATAGATTCAGATGTTCAATCAGCCTTCTTACTGGCAAGTTTTTAGGTTGAACAAAAACTGCTTCACTAGGTTGTTCACAGGATTCTATTCTTTGTCTAGGCTTGTATGTCAGAATTTGACTTGTTGATTGAATTTTCACATAAAAAGATACCTCTGATAGAATTTAAGTGTCCCTTTCTCTCAAAAATACAGCTTTCATTTTAGAGCACTATCATGACTGCCATCTCTGTTTGGTCTTGGTTTGATTATTAATAAAAAAAATTGTCATCAGCGTATTAATGTATTATTGTACTATTTAATGGTCATCTTAGCTTTTAGTTAGTCGTTAGTTAGCTTTCAGTTAACTTAGAATGCTTTCTGTTAGTTTTAGTAACTTTCAGTTATCTGTTTTAGTTTGTTTTAGTTAATGATTGTTTCTTTTTAGAAACATCATCCAGTAATGTATTATTTAAGGAGTATTCCTCTCCTTGTGTAAATAACAAATTACATCAATTAATTATCATTTCATGGTATCAGAGCATAGGCTCATTTTGGTGAATTTTTTGAGCAATAAAAATTCGTGGCTGATTACCTGAAGATTTTTGGGAAATTTTCAGAATTTTTTTTCCCCGATTTTGTTTTTAAATAAAATCGAAGGGTTTGCTACCTGTAAAAATTGTGGATTTTTGCAGAAGTTTTTTTTTAGGGTTTTCTCTAAAAAAATTGAGGGTTTTCATAAAGAAGTTTTGTGGGTTTTGTGAAAAATCGCAGAATTTTTTGTGCAGTTCTAAAAGAAATTTCAAGGGTTTTTTATCTGCTACAAATCACGACCCGTTTTTTCTGAGAAACACGGGTTTATTGTTCTGTGGAAATCGCATGAGTCTTTTGGCGAAATGTCTGGAATTTTCTGGCATGCAACTGTTATTCTCTGGCCATCGCGTTTTTCTGGGCATCGTGTTATTCTCCGTTCTAGGGTTTCTTTCTGAAGCCACGCGTCCCTAGAGATTTCGTGGGTTTTTTGAAGCGTTTTTCTTAGGCATTTTTGGTTGTGTTTGAGGCGCGATGAGTTGCAAGAGTAAAGACGTGTTTGTGCACATTTTTTTGCAAGCCATGTCTAGTATATTCCGCGCGATTTGGGCATTTTAAACGCGTTTTTTGTTTCCTGCGACCTGGTGATGCTTACAACCTGGCTTTCAAATGTTTTTCTTGCAAGTTCGAGGACATTTTTTTTCGTTTGAGCAAGCGATTTTCCCTTGGTTTTTGGCACGATTTCTGAAAATCGTGGTCTTTTCTGGTCATGGGTCTGTGAAATCAAGGTGTTTTTTGGCGGATTTTTCTTGAAGGGTTTTCTGAATTCATCTAGGGTTTTGGCTGCATCTCAAGCTGCGACTAGGGTTTCCAGCGACTAATGCAGTTCGTGGTTTCCATTTTTGAAGATTCTTTCTAAAAAAATCTTGCCTTATTGCTAAGAGTTTTTTGAAAAAAATTTACTGAAAAATTTTTTTGTTGTGCCAAAGAATTTCTGAGGACTTTTGAAGAGTTTTTGGAAAAAAAAATCTGATCATCACAGTTTTTGAAAAATTTGGAAAAATTTTGCATTTTTTAAGTTTTTGAAGGTTTTTTCTGAAAAAATCTTGCTTTTTTTGCCGCCTTGGGCAAAGTCTAAGTTTTTGGTGATTCTTTGAAACAAATCGTAGTTTTCTAAGCCTACTTTTTTGACAATTTAAAAAAAAAACGTGGGAGTTGTGTCAGTTGATTGTCTTGGGATTCATGCCAACTGAACACAGACTTTTACCTCGTTTTTTGTGCTTTTGGAAAATGGGAGGGATGGCATATATGCAATCGGAACATGAGTCTACCTCTTATACATTGATAACCAAACGACCAATAGATCGTATCAAATCCTCTCCATGGTACATTGATTCTGGAGCCTCTCGACATTTTACAAACAGAATAGATTGGTTCACGAAGCATATGGCTTGCTCCAATTCCGTCATCTTTGGTGGTGGCGAAGAATATACAGTTGTCAAAAAGGGCAACGTTCAGATCACATTTGGTGGGAGAAATTTAATATTTCTCAATGTATACTATGTGTCGAGCATGGAGCTCAATCTACTCTCTGTCAGTCAGATTATGCGACATAATCCAAAGTTGGACATCATCTTCAGTTCACACAAGTGTTGAATTGTTGATAAGGAATCCAAGGAAACTATGGTCGTTGGCCTCGAGGATCATGGCTTGTATCCTCTAGTTGATATTGGAGATCCTCAGGAGCACGCAATGGCTACGAAGAGTCCTATCAGCACTCTTTGGCATCAACGATATGGGCACCTCAACATTGCCTACCTCTCTCAGCTGACTCAACAGAATTTGGTAGAAGGCTTACCTAAGATTCAACAGCAAGCACATGGTGTTTGTGGAGCTTGCCAAGCAAGGAAGCAATACCGTACTCCTTTTTCAGATGGAAATTCTTGGAGAGCATCTAAGATTCTACAACTGGTTCATGCAGATGTTTGTGGACCAATGAATACTGCATCGGTCACTGGTGCTAGGTATTTCCTCTTATTTGTTGATGGTTTTAGTAGGGAAATGTGGGTGTATTTTCTCAAGGAAAAGTCACAAGTGTTTAGTGAATTTCAGAAGTTTAAGGCATTAGTTGAAAAAGAGTTTGGTTGTCAAATCATAACTCTTAGGTCAAATAATGGGAGTGAGTTTTGTTCCAACCAATTCATCGAATTTTGTGTTGAACACAGTATTAAGCGCCAACTTACCACACCCTATACTCCTCAGCAGAATGGTGTTGTTGAGCAAAGGAATCTTACCATCACAGAAATGGCTTGTTGCATGTTGGAGAACAAAAATGTTCCCAAGAAGGTTTGGGCAGAGGCAATGTATATTGCAATATACCTTCTTAACTGGTCTCCCACACAGGTCGTCAAGAAGATGACCCCAGAGGAAGCATGGTCTGGGAGAAAACCAAGAATCACTCATCTCAAGATTTTTGGTTCAACTGCAAATGTTTGGATTCTAGATGCCAAGAGGACCAAGCTGGATTCCAAGAGCCAAAAGTTGATGCTAACAAGATACAGTGAAAATCATAAGGCCTATCGGCTGATTGATGTGGCCACTCATCGTTTGACATACAACAAGGATGTTGTATTTGATGAGGAAGGCAGGCCCTTTTTTCTCTCTTCTCCCATCAAGAGTCCTAAGGATTAGCCTCTAAAGACTAAGGATTTGGGAGCTAAGCTTTCAATCGCTCCACTTGAAGGGAGGGATTCTGATAATTCTGACATTTTGATATCTCCTAGGCAAGATCCTATATCAGCAGATTTCCCTTAGGATAACCTGGATCAGCATCCAGATGGTATCATTCTAGGCAGCCCAAGTCATGATGATGATCATCCTAATTTGGAGGAAGATGCATCTCCTCTTCATCCTAAGTGGTGGCCAAAGCTCATTGGTGACGTTCACAATGATGAGCTTGTTGAGGGTAGATCGTCTCGAGGCAAGAGCAAGAAGAACACAATGAACTTTTCTCTTATGGCCAACATTCAGAGTGCTTATGAGCCCCAGGATTATTTAGAGGCGAAGGGTAAACCTGAATGGAAAAAGGCTATGTTACCGGTTCGCAGGGTTCTGGCCCGGGTCCTGGTCCGGGTTCGCACTGGGTCCGGGTCTTGGTCTGGTCCTTCTGCTGGTTCGGCCAGGGTCCTTGCATTTGGGCCTTGGTTCGCCGGTGAAGAACCCGGGCGAACCCGAGCAAAACCCGGGCGAACCCAAGCAGAACCCAAGCAGAACCTGGGCGTCTGGGCCAAAAAGGGTGAAGAACCCGGGCGAACCCGAGCAAAACCCGGGCGAACCCAAGCAGAACCCAAGCAGAACCTGGGCGTCTGGGCGTCAAAAAGGCATTTTTTTTTTGTTTTTTTTATTGTTTCCTTCACTTTGACTTTGACCCACGCCCATGGGAACCCTAAAAGTGACCTCTAAAACATGTTAAACACCTAAACTGCCTCATTTTCATTCATTTGTTTTGCAAACAAGCATTTTCATTCCAAGAGGCTGACTTCTTATTTTAACTTGTTGGATTGACAAAAGGAGTTGAATATTGATTGTTGAAGCTTCTACAACGATTGCATTGCCATTCCTACAGATTTGCAAGTGTTCATTGGCTGCTACAAAGATTGTTGAAGATTATTTTTGCAAAAAGGTATGTTTTTCTCATTTTTTTCTCATTTTTTCATTCTTTTTTTTTTGTTTTACAAACAGAAACTTTGTTTTGCATCTTTTTTTTCTGTTCTTCTATGAATGTATACATTGTGCAAGATTCAAAAGAGCTAGGTTTTAATTTTTAAAAAATTATTATATTTTGTTTTCATTCAAATTTTGAATGTGTTGTTTGCAAAACAAATTGCCATAGGAATCACAATGTCAATGGGTTCTACCTCCGGCTCCATAGCTAAACCAAACCCAAAGTTCAAAACAAATGCAAATTCTCCTCTATGGCAGTATGTTGAAATGATAAGACAGCTTCCAGGTGGTGGTGGTTATGTTTGGAAATGCAATGGGTGTGATGTTCAATATTCTAGTTCATACCATAGGGTGAAAGCACATTTGTGTGGCATAACTGGAAAAGGCATCTCACCTTGCCCTGGAAAGAAAGATGCCCCTATTCAACCTAAGACAATTGCAAAATACATTATGGAGCAAGAACTAGCAGATCAACGAGAAGCCCAAAAAGGAAATCACCCTTTGTCAAATAAAAAATCAAAGGGAATGCAGCCCCCATCTAATCCCAATCCCAATATTGTGGTAGAAGACCACCCATTTATGGCCATTCCAAATCTTCAAGCTCAAAGTGCACAACCTTTTGCAAACAAGAGAGCAAAGGGACCTTTGGAAGTTGCATTTCAAAATGAGAGTCGAGCCCTTGCCGACCAATGTGTAGCAAGATGCATATATGCCAATGGACTATCTTTTAATGTTGTTCGTTCTCCATATTGGAAAGAGATGTTGAGAACGGTTAATGAAGCTCCAAAAGGGTACAAGGGCCCGGGTTATGAGAAGGTGCGTAGCACTTTATTGGAAAAGGAGGTTGAGTTGGTTGAAGATGCATTGAAGCCTATAAGAGATTCATGGGTTGAGACAGGTGTGTCCATTGTTTCAGATGGTTGGAAGGACTCAAAAAATCGGCCTTTGATCAATGTCATAGCGGTGTCCCCTAAAGGGGCAATGTTTTTGAAAGCCGTGGATTGTGAGGGGCAAGTAAAAGATGGGCAATTTATTGCTAATATTCTTATTGCAGCCATTGAGCAAGTGGGAGCCCGCAACGTTGTTCAAGTTGTAACGGACAACGCGAAGAATTGTAGAGCTGCAGGGTTGTTGGTTGAGGAAAGATATTCACATATCTTTTGGACACCTTGTGCGGTCCATTCACTCAATCTTATGCTGCAAAAGATTGGGAATAAAATTGAATGGATCAAACAATTGTATACTGAGGCTGAGGACATTCAGATGTTCGTCACCAACCACCACTTGTCTCAAGGGATCTTTAGAACATTTTCAAAATTGGAGCTATTGAAGGTAAGAGAAGTAATATTTACATTTGTCATTTTCTGATTTTCATAATTTGATTGTTCAATCTAATTTAAATTCTTCTTTAAAGTTTATTTTTAAATATTAATTATTATTTTTAATTTGCAATAGGTTGCAAAAACCCGCTTTGCCTCTAATACAATCGTCTTGAGACGACTTGTGAAAGTTAGGCAAGCACTTTCTAGCATGGTAATTAGCACCAATTGGTCTATATGGAGGCAAAGCAGCACTGAAAGAGCAACAAGAATTAAGAGCCTGATATTAGATGACTCATGGTGGGATCGTGTGGAGTATCTCCTTAGCTTCACCGAGCCCATTTTGGGTATGATTCGCTATACTGACATGGACAAGCCATGCATTGGACAAATATATGATGGTATAGACTCAATGCTTGAGAAGATCAAGTGCACCATAAATGCAAGAGAGCAAGACCCTGAAGAGACATTCTTCAAACAAGTGCATACAATTGTTGAAGAAAGATGGAACAAAATGACAACTCCATTACACCTTCTTGCCTTTGCATTGACTCCAAAATACTACAGCTCTCAGGTTCTTTCACAACCAGGAAGGCTTCCTCCATATAGAGATTTAGAAGTGGTTGAAGGGTACAAGGCAGCATTTGTGAGACTCTTCCCTGATCGAGATTTGCGGAGTGTAGTCACGGATGAGTTCACTAATTTTGTGCACTCAAATCATCTAGATGTTGATGCCTCCCGTGATAGGTTCTTAAAGGATGTTCATTCTTGGTGGTACTTCCATGGACAATACTTCCAAAATTTGCAGCCCCTTGCAATCAAAATTTTATCACAAGTAAGTTTAATAAATTTTCATATTTTAGTTTTAAAAGTTTCATAATTCCATTTATAAATTTTTAATTGTTTACTTTGTCTTCATAGGTTGCTAGTTCATCCGCATCTGAGAGGAATTGGAGCACATATTCTTTCATCCACTCAGTAAAGCGCAATAAATTGCTGTCAAAAAAAGCGGAGAACTTAGTATATGTGCATTCCAACTTGCGTCTCCTTTCACACAAACAACCTAACTACAAGGACGGGGAGACGAAGTTGTGGGATATAGTGCTAGAGGATACTGACTTGGATGCTTGCAGTTCTGAATATATTGCATATGAGGATGAGGATATCCAACAGGGGCATGGGCACATTAGTAGTGCTAGTGATGGTGCCATTGGCACTACTTGTGATTCATCTAGTCTTCCTAATGTCAATGTTGACATTGATATGGATGATCTAGAGAATCCATATGATGATTAAAACTTTGAAAGTGTTGTAATATTGAACTTGAAGTTTGAACAATGAATATTTATCATGCATGTTTTAAATGACATTCAAGTTTATGGTGGTTTTGTTGTTTATATGATGTTATCAATTATGTGATATTCTAATCCTAATTCTGAATTCATGCTTCTAGGCTGCATATATATATATATTTTTACATATTTTGTAATTTGTACTAACGAACCCAAGACGAACCGAACCCACCCCCCAAAAAATTTTGCCGAACCCGCGAACCCGAACCCGAACCCGAACCCGAACCGGCTACTTAGGAAAAAGGCTATGGATTTTGAGCATCGTAGTCTTTTGAAAAACAACACATGGGTTCTATCAAATCTTCCACTAGGAAAGAAACCCATTGGCTACAAATGGGTCTACAAAGTGAAATACAAAGTTGAATGAACACTGGATAAATACAAGGCTTGGTTGGTGGCTAAGGGGTTCTCACAGAGAGAAGGTATTGATTATGAGGAAACCTTTGCTCCCACAGCAAAGATGAGCACCATCCGACTTGTCCTAGCCATGGCAGCACACTTTGGCTAGAAGGTCCACCAAATGGATGTGGAGTGCCATCCTCAATGGAGATTTGGAGGAAGATGTCCACATGATGCAGCCTCCTAGTTTGAAGGTTGCAGGCAAAGAACACAAGGTATGCAAATTGTTGAAGGCTCTTTATGGCCTAAAGCAGGCACCCAAGGCATGGTACCTGAAGTTTGACAAGTACTTGGTTGCACAAGGGTTTCAAAGGAGTCCTTCAAATGCAAATTTGTATGTCAAGAACACTAGCAGTGATATCATCCTTCTTGTCATCTATGTGAATGATATCATCATTACTGGCAATAGGTTACATTTGATTGAACAGATCAAGTCGAATTTGTGTCAGGCATTTGAGATGGTGGACTTGGATCTCCTATACTATTGTCTTGGTGTAGAAGTTTGGAAGACAGGTGGCAGTATCTTCATTTCTCAGTCGAAGTATGCCAGGAGTTTGCTTGAGAAATTCAGGATGGAAGATTGCAAAATCTCATCCACTCCTATGGAGAAGGGGCTGAAACTTTCAGCCAAATCAATCTCACCAATGGTGAATGCGTCTGCGTTCGGGCAACTAGTGGGCAGCCTCCTCTATCTTGCTACCACTAGACCTGATCTCAATTTTGTTGTGAGCTACATTTCTCGTTTTATGAAAGCGCCTAAGGTGGAACATTGGGTTGCAGCGAAGCGAGTATTGAGATATGTGAAAGGGACACCTGACTGTGGCATTTTGTACAGCAGATGCAAAGATCTTAGGCTAGTTGGCTTTACAGATTCAGATTGGGCAGGTTTAGTTGATGACAAGAAGTCCACTTTTGGGTATGTTTTCAGTCTTGGTACGGGTGCAGTCACATGGACAAGCAAGAAGCAGCAGGCAGTAGCTCTTTCCTCGACAAAAGCACAGTATTGGGGAATAGTTAAGGCAATATGGCTTCAAAGGATGCTTGCTGACATGCAGATGTCTCAAGTTGGGCCCTTAGCCTTGTTTTGTGACAATCAAGGGGTGCTAAAGCTTGCTAAGAATTCAGTCTTCCAAGAGCGAACCAAGCATGTTGAGCTTCATTGTCACTTCATCAAACAACTTGTTGAAGATGGATCTATGATGTTGCAGTATGTTCCAACTGAGGATCAAACTGCAAACATTCTCACCAAGTCCCTCAGTCTAGTTAAATTTGTAAAATTTTGGGGTAACCTTGGTGTATTTAGTAGAATGACCATTGAGGGAGGTTATTAAAGTATTAGTGTAATATTTAATGGTCATCTTAGCTTTTAGTTAGTCATTAGTTAGCTTTCAGTTAACTTAGATTGCTTTTTGTTAGTTTTAGTAACTTACAATTATCTGTTTTAGTTTGCTTTAGTTAATGATTGTTTCTTTTTAGAAACATCGTCCTGTAATGTATTATTTAATACATCAATTAATTATCATTTCATAGCTAACTAAGATCATTGCAACTACTATGGTTCCTTACCCTCACCGCATTATAGATAGTTGTTCAATGGTGCCCACAGAAAAATCGTGCTCACCCTCCCTTCAGTCTGCCATCAGGCCAACCTTTTAAGGGCATTTTCAAGAAGAGGCCTTTTAATTTTAAAGTTTTGTTTTTATTTTAATTTTTAAGTTTTTTTTTTTTTTTTAAATTTAAGTTTTTCAAATAAAATTTAATTTTTTTCTATTTTATGTTTTAAACCATATCATTTGTTATTTAATTTTGTTTTTTATTCAATATATTAAAATTTAATATCACAAAATATTTATATTAAATTTTTAAACATATTTATTATTTATTTTGTTTTATGTTTAGCTTTATTAATAATTTAATATATTTAAACATACTAGTATATTAATATTATTTTATTACTTAAATTACTTCATATTTTATAAAAATTAAATTTATATAAGGCAAATTCAATCACAAACTTTTTCTCCTTACCGAATTTCATCTGAATTTTATTATTTCCGAACTCAAACTCGAACCTTGTGACATAGCATGCATGTGTATTTGTGTGACGATGTTCATTATCCATAGCATGCTCCACCTCAACTCTTGCTTCACAAAGTCTTTCTTTTTCTATAAGAGGGTCCAAGTTCATAGCCTTTTCTGCTTGGGTTTGGGTAAAGGCCAATATTTCATTACTTCTCTCTAGACCAATCATATTGATGGTCACCTCCTATTTCGTCCATCTAGCATCATCATGGTCTCCAGGTCCACACCATTTACAAAGTACTTCCATACATAGATTGCAAAATCAGCAAGTTGTGAAGTACTCAATTTTTCACCCTCACAAGTATTTGCAACTTTAACTCACAATGAAATCATGCCGAGTTTTTGGCAAGTAACTCACCAATAACTCAGTGAGTCTAACGAATTGACTCCCCATTCCCGCTAAACATCAAACAAGCAAAAAAAAAATGGGTTAAACACTCCAAAAGAAAATGTCTTTATAAGTATCCATCCATTCCTTTTAAAAACTTACAAAAATAGTGTGCCCCTTGACCCCCATGAGGGATGCTACCCCTCAACCCCACTAGGGGTGCTACCCCCAAACCTTTGTTAGGGGTGTTGCCCCCTCAACCCCATTGGACGCATTGCCCCCAAACCCCACCAAACTCATTTAATACATTTTGTAGTTGTATTTTGCAAAAAAAATATGGCTTTTTCAAAAATTTAAGTGTTTTAAAGTTGAGTTTTGCCAAGTTTTTGCCAAATCAGAAATTTTTGGCTTGTTGAGGACTTTCCAAGTCCAAGTTTGTGAACTATGATTCCATACTACATTGACTTTTTGGGTAGTCTATTGCAAAGTGTCCCCATTTACTACACTCTTAACATTGTATGATAGGCCAACCTCTTGAGTCACTGTATTTGACTCCCAACTTCCTTACTATTGTTATTGAATCTATTATTACTACTTACTTGATTTTGATAGCTGCCAACATATGCATTCTTGTTGTTTTGCAGCTTCAGTGTTGTGTTGGGTGGAGTAGACCACCCTCCTTGCATAAAAAGTACTTGTGTGCTCTTGCTTTTCAAATTATCTGGAAACTCCTTAGTCAAATGGCCCCTTATCTAACAAAAATCACAAAACGTCTTTTTTGTGTAATTTATTTTGGTGTGGCCCTATGCTCGACAATCCATATACCGTTAAACTTTAGGTTCTTTGTTGGGTTATGTAATTGCTTTTAATTCCTTTATCATATACCACATCTCTCTATAATGCTTGAACTAATCAAAATTCACTATCATTGCTTGCACCAAAGTTGCCATCTTCATCAATTTTCTTTTTGAGTGTTTAGATGTCTTTTCCTCATATCAATAGCTCTTTTGTATGCTTTTGGCGTATGATGAAGGTGATATTGCTTATATTTTCTTCCACAATGAAGGAATGAGACCTTTGATTAACCATCTTTTTTTCAATCCATTGGCTGGTTCTTTCTCCAATTTTACCAATAATTCCTTGAGCATCTAATTGTAAGCTCACACATTCTTAGGTTTCCCTTCTCGAGTGTTGAAAATTTCCACAACAATTTCATTGTCATCGTAGAGCAATCTAAATTCTTCCTTGAAGGCATTCCATAATTTCTCCCACATATTTCTACAACAATTTCATTGTCATCCTAGAGCAATCTAAATTCTTCTTTGATGGCCTTACATATTTTTACCCATGTATATCGACTATTCAGCTCAATCATTGCATACTAGTCAATTGCTACTCCTTTGAAGATGGTTGGATGACTGTCACCAATAAGCTTTATCATTCTCCAATTTTACAAATAATTCCTTGAGCATCTAACTGTAAGCTCTCACATTCTTAGGTTTCCCTTCTCGAGTGTTGTATATTTCCACAAAAATTTCATTGTCGTCCTAGAGCAATCTAGATTCTTCCTTGAAGGCCTTCCATAATTTCTCCCACATATTTCTACAACAATTTCATTGTCATCTTAGAGCAATCTAAATTCTTCTTTGAAGGCCTTCCTGTTGGAAATGTTGTCATTGATGTCAAATATGAGAGGACAAATGTTGTCATTGATGTAAAAAGAAATGGATAGGATTATTGGCAAGACTATTATCCATGTGTAGCACGTTGATAGCAACAAATTTAGAGATGTATGACAGATCTTCAAGAAGACATATGGAAGAGTTTATGAGCAGACGTTTGAAGAACTTATGAGCAAATTTGTAAAGAATGAATAAGTAGATTCAAACATGAACAAAATTAGGATACAAATCTGAAGGTGAAGTCTCAAACATGAAACAGCAATCATTCTAAGATAGTAGCAATTAAAGTTGGGTAATAAACAACAAAACAAATAAAAGTTAAAGTAGTGATTAAGTGTTGATAGAAGGCAGCAATTAAAAGACAAAAAGTCACATAAAGACAAAATCAGAAAAAGACAAAATTACTAAAAGACAAAGTGAATAAGACAAAACCATATGAGACAAATTACTAGAAGACAAAGTCATTTGTTAAGGCAACAATTGTTATTTGCAAAAGTACGTGATTTTCTTAGAGAGCAGCAATTTCTTTTGAAGAGATGTATCTACTCTAAAAAGTGGTGATCTTCGCAAAAGGGTATGTCCTTTACCCTCATTTGAAGACATATAAAATAAGAAGATAGAAGTTCATTTAAAGACATGAATTGAATGAAATATTTTTCCGAGTATAAGGAAAGGAAGAGGAAGAGGCAACACAATGACATATATTTCTGAGTTTTGCGATGTGAGAAAATGATTGTGAATATGTGAGAGCGTGTGAATAAAAGAGAGTGAGTATGGCTGTGTAAAATCAGAACAGCAGAGTGTGTGTAGAGAAGAGTGTGCAATGGAATGTAGAGATATAAAAGATAAGAATAAATTATGAGAAGATGAAACATGGAATAGTGGAGCAGCAATTCAATGAGTAAAAGTGGAAATAAACATGTTCATAGACACAGCAGATTAAGAGATTGAGTCAAGGCAGATTTGTTAGTGAAATACATGACTATTCAAATGGTTGTATCCATTCCAAAGAGTTGCATCCTTTCATAGAAACATTGCAGATATAAAGGCAGATCATTGAAGTAGTGAAGTGAGTGGTGTGAAGGGTTGAACAAGTGATATCGTAAATACACCAGCAGCCCAGGAGTATGAAGACACTCAGATTTTAAGATGGATTTGTGAAAAGTCACAAGAATTTAACGAAGATCTTTCTCACTTTTGAGTAGGCGCCTATGAGCAGATATTTATGAAGATTGATGCAGTCTTATGAGCATATATTATTGAAGTTTATGAGCAGATCTTAAAGGATATTATTGCAGATCTATATTCAGATGTGGGGTAAATTGACAAGTGTAAAAGGAAGGCATGACAATGTAGCAGTCTTGAAGCAGCTTTTAAGCACATTATTGGAGCAGAATTTGTAACATTCATAAGGCAAAATTTGGAGCATACATTGCATTATTTGAGAGCTGATTGGTGAATGAGAATAAATGAAGATTTGAGAAAAAGAGTATAGTGCAGATTTGGTAAAGTAATTAAATGATATCATCATGAAGTAAATCATTAATGTGAAAAGGAGAGGAAGAATGGTATCAAACAAGAGATTTAACTGTCCATCATCCAATGAAGAAGCAACATTGAAGGTGGAACATTATTCTTGAAGTTATTATTTTTGCTAAGTCGGTGCTTGGCAAGTGGGGGTTGGTGCCTCCAATAGGTTGGTGCCTACGAACTTTAAGAGTTGGTGCTCCTTGTAGGTTGGTGCCTACTAAATTAGATTGGTGATTCAAGTAGGTTGGTGCCTACATTCATTGTAATACTTATATAATTCATAAAGTACATTATTTATACTGTGGTTTTCTCCCGTAAGGGTTTCCACGTAAAATCTTGGTGTCAACTTGTTCATATTGTTATATTCTTGCATGGTTGACATTGTGTGGAGTTTAAAGTTGATAAAAGTCAAGAGGGTAAAAGTTCGTTGATATACTGATTCACCCCCCCTCTCCCCCTTCTCAGTATATCTTTGTGCTCTTCAATTCCATAATTTTCCCTTGTATATCAACTAGCCGACTTGATCATGGAATACTAGTCAATTGCCACTCCTTTGAAGATGGTTGGAATTTATTCGAGTTGTTGTTGTAGGAACCTTTGCTTTTATAGAATTGGAATATTATTTGTGATGTCACTTGTAAACCAGTACCTTTCATGTGGTGCATTATTTCTTGATATCCATTCTACTTGTGTGGAATGATATTATAAATTAAACACATCAGATTTCCACAATCCATACGATGACAGTATAAATTTTAGTGGTTAATAGAGATGTTGACATGTGGCACACATCCCTTAAGTTTGTTATATTGGAAAATATTAGAACACGAGTGTTTAATCCACATGCGTACAGAAGTGGTGGTTGTAGGTAGTTGAGTGTTAAATATTGCAGTGTTTAGCAAGAGAGGGATATATGATGAGTATTGTATGTGTTTGGGATCTCTTCTACAGCAGATCTGAAAATATCCAAAATATGGGATCTCATGTTTGAGATATATATAGGGATATGATGTCAGGGATCACCTACCACATCTCTCCTCTCTCATTTTCATCTGCACTCCAGGCATGTCATTACAGGCCTGTCTGTTGCATATTTCACATGTTAGTGAAGTGTGGAAAACTTAATAGATTGAAATTATAAAGTTTAAATAGGAACATATGAGAGTTGATGTTTAAAAAGATACTTCTATATCATTTTTAAAAATGAATCTGTATAAACTATAATCTCATAATATTAAGTATAATCCTTTTTAGCACTTTAAAGTTTCGCAATCTTACTCCATTGCTAGATAATTTCTTATTCTTTCTTCTATAATCTTAATAATCAAAGTTATAGTTATTTATCTATTGGCGTAACAACTAACACCTCTGGAGTATAAGTTGGTACGGACAGCTATGCACACTACGCAATGAGTGCTCTTCAAATTAGGAGGGGAAGCTCCCTCATTATGCTTAACAAAAATGCTTGTAAAGGGAAAAGTAATATGAACTATCTCCTGTCTTTTTGTCTCAGTTGTAGAGGTACAAGGCTTTCACGAAAACTCTATACGTTGCAGCTAAGTATTTTCTGGTTTCGTAGTATTACTAACTACAACTAGGCTTAATGATTAAATCTATCCAGTTCCCTCAAGAAAACAGAGCATGAGGAAATGGAGCAAGGATAACTATCTGACGATAAACAAGTGTAGATTCTCAACTTGAAGGCAAGGTGGCACATCTATCAGCTCAATCTAGACAAGTTTATTGGAAACAACATCACACGATAAACTAAGTACGGATTCTCAACTTGAAGGCAAGGTGGCACGACTATCAGCTCAATCCGAATAAGTTTATTGTTCACAACAACACACAATAACCAAGTGCAGATTCTCTACTTGAAGGCAAGGTGGCACAACTATCATCTCAATCTGAACAAGTTTATTGAACACAAAACAGATTTGATCTAACTAAGGAAAGAATTCACCATTATAATTGCATGAAACCCTATGTGGCATAACAATTCATTATAACAGAAAAAACGCATGAACAGATACAAAAAGAGCAATATTGAGGGCAAGGTAGGCACAGCATATATTTCTCTCTCGTGCAAAATTTATGTACAAATGAGCAAAAGCTCTTATTTATAGACATCGAAAGGTGTAGGGAACCCTAAAATCACCTTGAGTCAACTACAGTCTTGCAATGCATGCAAGATTTATTGCTAAGCCCTAATGAAGTAAACTATACAGTTAACTGGAAAACTACCATCAGTTAACCAAAACATCTAATCTAAAAATGGACAATTGTGCAAGCATGCACGTCCTTATTGAAAGCGAGTTAACTGGAAGACTACCATCAGTTAACGAAAACCCTAAATGAAACTCCAAGTGAATAAAGCAAATCTTAGAATAGATATGCATGTGATGAAACAACGAGTTAACTTGAAAGGGTAACGCCAAGTTAACTCCTGTGTATAAAGTCTATTCTGAGAGGTAGGAACTGAAGTCTACTGATCGTGATCTTGAGCAACCAATCCCTCAATGAGATTGTTAACTGAATCACTGTCTGGAGCTCTAATACTCTGCCGAAGAATGCTATGCCTACATAGCATGTCTTCATCAGCTGTGATCTGAGACTGAAGTTCGCCCCTACTCCGTATTGCCTCATCGAACAATGCTGACATGACTATAAGCTGATTAATCTTACAGCCAATGGTCTCCCCATTGAAAATGGTATGAATGAGTGCCTGGAGCTCTGACTGAACATCAGTAAGCTCAACATAGGCACCACCCTCAATCTGATATCGACACGGTAAGCGAGATACTAAAGTCCTCACAAACCGGAGTGCACTAGTGACGTGCTCTC
Organism: Sequoia sempervirens; assembly: GCA_007258455.2. NCBI lineage: Eukaryota > Viridiplantae > Streptophyta > Pinopsida > Cupressales > Cupressaceae > Sequoia > Sequoia sempervirens. The sequence continues at coordinate 3,085 of VDFB02345674.1, read as the reverse complement.
TACTCTCAGCCAACTCTGATGCCATAGTCTCCTCTATCTTTGCCTTGAAAACCAATTGTGTTTTCCAAGAGTGGATAGCTTCTCTATCCTCTGCATCTGTGACTGATTCATATGCCACACTCAAGTGAGCAATCATAATCTCGTCCTGGGGTCTATTAATTGCCATATCTTGCTCCTCATCCTGGAGACGAATATGGAGCTCTCGTGCGTTGTACCGCAACTGATATAACTCTGTGAGCATAGCACGGCCTCTAGCAACGAACTCCTCCCACTCATCCAAACACTTGCCATATGCAACTAAATGATTAAGTTGGCCTTGTTCTGCTGGAGGCTCAAGCATCGGCGGGAGTGTGGCAATGGCATCTGGCCTGTGAACAAGACTAGAAATGTATTGACGAAGTTGTCTGATTTCAGCCTTGAGGGCTGCCTTATCTTCTCCGTCCTTCAGCATTCTATCCCTGGCACTGTCTGTAGCAACCTGTAGTAGATCAACCTGAGTCTGGCGTGTGCTATGACCAAGGTTGACTATGATAACCTCAAAATCCTGAGAATCCAACTCGTCCAATCTCTTCCCCCGTGGAGGTATAGCAGTCTCGACTATGATCTCCATGTCAGTATTCCTTTCCACGTGGACCATGTTCTTGACCCTCTTGTTTGGCGCATCCTGATAAACCTCATCAAAATCGAAATGATTAACATAGGATGGCTGCCTCCTCTTCCTTCCCAACTGAGCTTCAATCCAAGATTGGTCTCGGCTAATGCTACTGGAAGGGTCTGTACTAGCAACAGGAGGTTGCGACGAAAGTGAACGTGTAGAGGAATGACTATGATTTGGGGAGTCTAAATCCAATTCAATGTGAATCGAGACTGGTGACTGCTCTGGAACTGGTATAGGAACTTGAGGCTGAACCTCAAGTACTGGCAGACTCTGAACTAGCCTTTGAACTGGCTGTCTATCAGGCTCCGTATGTGTATTGATAGCAAGCGCCTTGCCCTTTGAATTGTTCGGCACTTGACCTTTCTTAGGAGGGTTACTCCTCTTCTTCTGTCTAGGTTTTGACGACAAAGGTAGTAAAGGATTCACCACTGGCGGCTCTGTTCTAGGCACACTTACCCTCCTAGTCCTCTTGCTGTCGAGGTAAAGTATACTATTCTGAACAACTCTACTTGACCTCTCTCTCACTGTTGCGTACTCCTTGGCGTACCAATCAAATGTCGGCAAAGGCTGTGTATCAACCTGCTCTTTGAAAAACTAAGGAAGGACTTCTCCCTCATCATCTGATAAACCTCCCACGTCCTCTGATAAAAAAACAGAAATCTGTGAGAGAGAGAAACGGCCGTAGCTGCATCTGCGAACCTCGAAGTCATCTGCGCAATTTTCCCAGTAATCCTCCATAGAAGGTTCATGATATGTGCGTCCAGCAAGGCAAGTTATGTAATGACCTGAAAGATCATAAGCACGTGCCTCAACAATATACTTGAGATGATATTTCTCGAGCTCCTGTCCTGCAACTTTGGCATCAATTGCCGCTTTGCACCAATACATTCCAAATTGAAAAGGAAAATTGAGAGATGGTCTATGCCTGCGGCGTAAAAGACGATGAACACCATGCATCTGTCTCAAGAACTCCTAAAAGGCTGTCTTATCTGAAGGATAGCGTGGAAGCATAGCTGGATTCCCTGTAAACCCGTATACTCGGATGTAGGTGTATGTCGGGAACTGAATAAAGTTTAAACCAATTAGCCCAACCATCCATCGCTGCTCTAGCAACTGCCGAGATACAAACGTGCAACTCCCGATCTAAATTTCTCACTGTATAAGTCAAGAAAGCCTCATGAACACGCTTGAAATGACGTTCAGCCTTAGTGAACTCAAGCTGATCATAATACTAATAGACTTTCTGAACACTGAGAATGCCCACAGTGTTTAGTCCTCGGAACTGACCCTGATAAGTGATCAAGTACACGAGATACGAACACATGTGAAACTCCAACCTCTACTCGACCATGCAAAGAGTTTTCAGTTGAGAAAATTAGAAACTCAAGAACGAATGTTCTGAAGTTAAAAATTCCTGAAAAATCAAACGCACGATTTTATCTCGAGGAAATTGTATGAAAATGATCCAGATGTTTATACTCGTCGAATTTGCCAATTTCAGGAACATGCGAATTGGAATCTGAGAGAAAATTAAGAATCGAGGAAAAAGACGTTTTTTGTATGCTCTTCTTCAATGAAAATCGCCCTTGAATTCTTCAAATTGCTGATAAATGTGAACTGAAATCTGCAAAAAGATATGTTTGATGAAATCGCCTTTGGAAATTGATGAGGAATTCGCCTTTGCTTTGCTAAAATTCGCCTTTGCTTGAAAAATATGAATTTTCCTTGAAGTTGCGCCTTTGCCTTGAAAAATACGAATTTGCCTTTTGAAGAAAAATACGAATTTCTTGAAGAAACCCCTTTGCCTTGAAATATACGATTTTTGTCTTTTGAAAATATGAATCTCTTGAAAAATACGAATTTCCCCTGAAGCTTAGTGAATAATAAATGAAGGCGTCATACTTAAATAAAGAAAATTCACATCAACTTATGAACTGCAAGATTTAAAAACCTTGACTGAAATAGAAGATTTTCAATTGGTCGCCCTTTAGTTGAAAGGCCACTGACTCGGAGTTCAAAAATAAATAATAATAAAATATTCATTATCATGCAATTTGCAAAAGGTGCCATTTTTAGAAATTCGCCATTTTATGCCAAAATATGCAAAATAAATATTAAATATTATTGAACTTCAGTTGACAAACTGAATGAAGCTTTAGGATTCACCATCAATCTTCACCGATTCTAAAAAGTCATCATTTGAGCTCATAGGCGTCCATTTGCTCAAATTATTGCACTTTTTATTAACTTCCTACTTTGTAGCTGACTACAAAGTTACAACTGGCCATCTTCGACATTGATTTTTGAGTGACCGCGTGATGCTGAGACTGAACTGGTGAATTGAATGCGAAGCCTGCTGAGCAAAGAAGAAATGTCTGCTAGGAGTCATCACTGCAAAATCCATCATTTAACACCTCAAAAAATTAG
>VDFB02345673.1:0-31473 GCA_007258455.2 Sequoia sempervirens | reverse complement strand
TATTTCACTTCCAGAGTAAATTAATTAGAGGTCAGATAATGTAGCTGAAAGTATTTATTAATCAACATTTATGACACTTAATGGATAGCAAGTTATGGGTTTTCCACGAAAGTCGTACCAGATTTTACTGACAAGGATCGCTTCATGAATGACAACAAATTTATAGTTAGATGGAGGTGTGAGAGAAAGGATTTGCAGGTTGGCCATTCTTCACGTGGTGGCTGAAGCACACCTGTCCCAGTCAACATTCAAGAAATAATTATATTTTATTTATCCTATGCTTAATTCTGCAAGTGATATCACGCACCCAGCAGCTCCACATTTCTACTGTGCAACCAGTTTCAAGTGAACTAGAGGGCAAGGCTGGCAACTGAGAAGGGATTGTAAGCGATGAGAGATCACTTGTTGCAGTACTTTATTCTGCAGAAGGGGGTTTCACATGAAATAAAATAGATGTTGGATTACCGAATTTCTACCATAGAAATAATGGCAATAGCCCAGCGGTGAACAAAAGACACATTATTTTTCCTCCCAACGCAAGTTAGCAATTTGTTTTAGAGCATCTGTTTTATGGTCATACTTTTTTTTAAAATCTGAAAGACTCAGCAGATCATTTTTTTTAAAATTCTTTATGGAGTCTTTTTTTCTTTGTGTTGAGATATTTGCCAGTGGTGATGGATGTGCTTCAACTGCTTTATGACAGGTTTTGAGGCTGCTTTGGCCTCTACCAAGGCCGATGCCTGTTACGTTTCAATTTATTTTGCTCCCTCCTATCGGCTACTTGAGGAATGCTAGGCCTGTTACAACACAGGATGGGTGGCGATCTTGCTTGGGAGGCGATCACTACCTAAGCAGATTTTTAAAGATTCCATTCTATTCCTTTATTTTAAAAGAGATATAAGTTCTTATTTTTATTTAATTAAAGCTTGCTTATTTCATGAATCTCTGGCCCGCGTTTGGGAGCTCTCTCACAGTTGTGGCCTTCTAGGCACAACCTTTGTGTGGGGCTAGGCGTCCACACCGCTACCCTCTTTTATTATTATTATATATATTTTTTAATCCTGATAAATATTAAATTAATATTTAAATTCTTATATATATATATATATATATATATGCATATATATTTTTATCGTTATTTCTTTTGTTATTGCAGAACACTCAAAGGTCGTCTTGATCTTGCTAAATACAGTTTCCATTATTTGTTTGTTTTTAAAAAAAAATAAAAATAAATAGACTTCCATGGAACCACATTTACTTCTTACAATAGCATATAAGCCAACTAAGTACCCATAAAGTTTATTGGGAGGAAAATAATAAAAATCATATCAGATTATGTCTCTTTTCAATTGTGCATATTTTCAACCATATATAATAAATGTGAAAATCATTAGGTTTTATCCTCACACAAGCTTAATAATATGATTTTCCAAGTCCACTATATGCAGCATAAAACCATCTTATAACATAGATCAAATTTCATACTTCTTCTCAATTAATAATGGACACTTAGCAGAAAGCAATTAACATGCCAAATAATTTAGGCTTCTCTATTTTACAACAAGTTACTCGTTATTTTATATTGCAATCAATATTTGGAAATACAACTTGGATAACCCACAATAACTAAGACTTGCTCTCCACCCTACCGTAATGGTGTCATGAAGCCTCATGGGTTCTAGCCATACCCCCCAGCAAGGAAATCATTTAGCTCCAAGAAGATGAATGGAGTCTATTCATATATCTACAAGGAGATAGAGAAAAATAACAACATAGTACCAATTTTCATGCATTTAAGTTCTCTACTCTCATATTTCAATCATGAACCATGTAACTTGCCATCTTTATACTACTAATAAACAAAAAGAAAATTGACATAATGGAAACTTATCTCTTTTTGGTAAGGTAATTAAACTCTTCTATCCATCTTTACTCTCCAAGCCAAGCCATCTTGCTCACTCTCCTTCCCAAAAGATTAACTCCTCTCCTCTTTTCATCCTTTCTACCATCTCCACTCAAATTCTCAAAGAGGAGAAGTGAGTAACACCCCACTCTTCCTTCCTCTCCAAGATATATATAAGAGTTTCAACTTGCAACCTTTTGGATGGGAAGGTGTGGAGTGTACTTCCCCTCATTAATGAGGGTCTTTTCTTATTCAAGAGGGTGACATGCTTTTGGACAACCCCTCTATCTTTTCACTCCATCCTCCAAAATTCGTCGCTTTCTAATATGAGACTTTTCAGGGTCAAATAATGTCCTTGTGACACTATTGTGTGCCCACTTGGCCCCTACCACTATGGTATGTACCCTAGGGGGTTTATTTTTGCATTCCAACCAAGGAAATTGACCAACAACCCACTTTAAAAGCCTATTTAAGATTACATCCGAGTTTCACACTTGGATAAGGGTTCCCAACCCTTACACCCACTTACATTTAGCTAATCAAATATCCATTTAATAATAACCCACACCAACTTAACTTACCAACATATTAACTTTACCCATTTCTAAGCCCCATAAAGGAGCTCATATTCATGATCACAAGGAGATGTCTTTCGATCTACTCAATGGTTTTCCCTTCAAGTGTATTGACACTCTGATTTCCTGCACATTACTAATGAAATCATAAGAACAATCATATATCACATGAACATGATAGCTAAAATAAGATTTAATTTCACAACAATTCCATTTACAACCTCAATTAATATTTCCAATTTATGAGTCCATAGCAGCTTCACGACAATGACATTGAAACAAATATCAAAGAGAAATACAAGCATATGGTCACCCAATCACATTATTTATTGTTCGCAATACAACTTACCATCTATTTATGGAAACCTATAACAAATTAGGTTTAGCATTAATCATATGCAAGCGGGGGTCTTACACTAGGTTCTATGTGTAGGTGTAATGGAAAAATGTTTTTGTTTTCAAAGTGAATCTAAGCTAATTAAATAAATGTATGCACATGAGCACAAATTAACTTAGATTAATTAACTATAATTAAGAATTGATAATTTAAAAATAATAATAAATATTTGCAAATTAAATTAGAAATATTAGGCATTTAGTTGTAAAAATAATGATAAAAAATTAGATATCAATGTTCTACAAAATTTACTTGGGTGAAGCCACAATAGTGGTTTACAATTTGATGGAGGAAGGAAAAATGAGAAAAAATGACCCCATGGCAAAAAAATTGGTTTTAGGGGTTCAAATGAACCTACAAGTTTGATCGAACCAAAAAGGGGTTTGACCGAACTAGGGTTCGAGGAAACCCATTAATTATTGGGCCCACATTTCTTGCCCAAAAAACAAAAAGAAAATGCATATTGAAGGTCTGAACCCCTTTCCTTGATTTTTGATCTTGTTCACAAAAAACCTAATTTTACTTTGAAGTCTGTGCTTGAGTGACGAAATGGAGGAATCTTTACAAACCCAACTAGAATAAAGTAGTCCTCGGAATGAGCTATCCAACGAATATAATTTTAATATGTTTTGGTTTTATTATTTATTTGTTTTTTTACTTTTATTAAACATAGGTTTTTCATCGAAAATGAAGGTCTTTGTTCTGCACATGTGGAAAAATAGCAAATTATCATTTAAAAAAAATAAAATATGAGTGCACCAGATATTGAAGTCCTTCATCCAACAAAAAAAATAAATTGAATTTTGATATATACAAAAAAAATTACGCGTTATACGGTCGTGCTATGTCTGAATTGTAATTGGTTTGACTTCGAAATTTGATTAAAGAAAAAATATTCAATAAATAACTATCTAACCAAGTGGAAGCACTAGATATCGAAGTTACAAATCTAAATTCGAAAGAATTAGAATTTTATTTTTCATGGAAAAAAGTTATGCGTTATACGGTCACTTTTTAAAAATGTTGTTTTTTGAAAAAAACCAGTTTTTGTGGGAGATGGAAAAAAATGCAATCTGATTCCAAAAAAATTGAAAAAAATATTTTTAGAATCTACAGACAAAATGTGACGAGACTCTAGTTGGCATCATCTTCAAATTCCTCACGGTTTAGCTGCTATAGGTGCCACAATGTGAAGATTTAGTTAAAAATAATAATTTGTGTCCAATTTGGCCAAAAATTGTAAACCACTATTGTGGGATCACCCACTTATTGATTGTATAGATATTGATTCTTATAATTAGAATATATTTAAAGATTGTAATAGATTTTGAATTTTCATGTGGGTCAAATTAGTGTTTTGCAAGATCAATCCCATGCTTTCCAAATGACTTGATGTGTGAAATCAATTTGTAAGATGCAAGGCTAATTGGTTGATTGTAGACTTCAAAAATTATGTTGCCCATATCTCTAATAACTATTAATTTGTAAGGATTTTTCTATTTTAAAGAATACCATGAGGAGATCACAAAATTGCAAGGGTCATTTTCTTTTAGGTTGATCCTCTTTATTATATAGGATCTATTATTATGGAAGAATATCAATGACAACAATCATAGGCGTGGAGGCATCTATATGAATTTTATGCTAACTAAGGTTTCTTTAAATGCTTCCAAGTGAAATGTTCCTAGTATGATCCAAGCTCATGCTCTCTATTTCTCCATATAAATTAATACAAATTGAATGTTTTTAAATAGAAAGATATAACAATAAACTGCACATACGTGTACCAAGTTGACTCTTAACAACTAGTAAAATAGGCGAGTCAACAAAAATTGAATTTGAAATTTAAAATTTTAGGGGTCAATGTCATGTGGTGCGAGATTGTACTTGCATGCTATGGGATTGACTAGAGATAGGAAGGAATAAATATCAATACAATGACAATAGAGTGATATGGACCTTTTGGCACAACCATTTCATGTGGTTAAGATCTATTTATGAATATTTTTATTTTCTATGCAATGAGTTTCTTGTCTCATGCAAAGCAAATATAAGCACAACTATATAAGTTGATTTTACTATCTTAGAGGGAGAGAGGTGTTAGAAACTACATGATGTATAGAAAGTGGTAGTTTGTAATTATTATCCCTATATGGTGTTGTAGAGTGATATGATAAATCTAGAACAACCATGTGATATGGTCAAGATCCATCCAGACAAAAGTGATGACTCTATGTAGAGGCATTTGTAACTATTTACAATCTAAACACAATCTAATTTTAGCATAGAGTATACCACCTTCAATTGGTTGCATATGAATGTGGGAGAATAAGGAAAACAACACATGAAAAGTAAATATAATATATAAACACAAAATCATTTAAAGTAATAAATAGCATAAATATGTCATGTGACAAGCAAGAAAGACATTTTACATGAGTGAAAAACATATGGACTAGAAATAATCATGAAATTACATAAATTTTCCCTAGTATAGGAAAATGAGAGAGGTGAGGTAGCTCTGATTGTCAGATAGAAATTATGTAAATATATAAACACCAAGAAAGGAATATACCCTTAATATGGTTCTACACACATGATAAGATGTGTGAGTACACAATGGTAGAAGGCGCGAGGAACCTAATGATTAATTAGTTATAGGCTGATGACAAAGAATGTGAGCAATTAGTGGTGCAAGGGAAGGCATGGTGTCCCCAATGTGCCTCCAAGAACATGATAAAACATACAAGCACATAATAGGATGGTGAAGTTATGATTTTCCTAATGTAATAGGAGAGCTCCAAGCACATGATCAAAGATACAACCTCAAATATGTAATATGTCGTCATGAGAGAGAATATAATAGTAGTTGTCCCCACATAGGGCATGTAGTGATATGAGGCTCAAAGAACGTCATGGGCATAAGGATATTCATAAGTGATGTATAGCCACCAATATGATAAGGTAAAGGTTTCCCCCAACAACCAAATAAATGGTGTGTGATAGTCACAAGTAAGTAATCATGTCAATGGATAGGTATGTGGGCATGCATGAGTAATATGTGAGCATGTAAAAGAATTTATTTTATCAATTTTCACTATAAATGGTATAATTGAGTTTACAATAAATGTAATATGAAAATAGTGTTAAGATAAATCATGTCAAATCAACACATGTATGATCAAATAATATCTTAGAATGAATATATAAGTTCCATGAATCAATTTGATCACTAATAGATGTATGTTGTAAATGTCATTGGTGTAAGATAAGTGTCATAATAAATGCATGACAATGAGATATTTCTTGAAAATGTGATTAAGTAACCTAAGTCACCACTACAAAATTATGACATCATTAATATGATTAGTGGTGTACAAAAATGGGGTTCATAGGACTCATAAAATATGAATTGTAAAATTTTCCTTGACTATGTAAGGAGGATGAATAAAAGTTACTTTTATTTGCAATAGCACCCCTGAGAGTTTATTTGTAATTCCCCGCCATGAAACCCTAGAGGAACATTTTTTTTTGAAAGTGCAATATTCACACAAATGCAAATGGAATGTTAACACAAATCTAACCCTAGTCCTCTAAGGTCCACGACTACGCTACTTAATTCCCATTAGCTAAACTAGCAAGAACTGAAAGTCATTACAATAATTAGATTACATCTACAATAAGAAAGTACACTTAACCATCACATTTACAAGATCAATACTATGAAGTAAACATTACATGATCAATAATATAATAACATCAAGGATCATTAAATTTTCAACAACATACATTACATTTACCCTTACAATAGAAAGTTTACATATAGTTGCTATAATACATCAATACACCATTGTTTCCTGGAATGAAAGCTCAAAGAGTACATCAAAAGTATATACATGATACAATGTATTTGTGATACAAAAAAAGTGCATGAATGATTATCCACATGAGCTGAAACAAGTGCAAAAGTCTTCATATATCCAAGAGTAATCACCATGAACACGAACAAGGAGAGGGAACCCAATGGAGTACAATGCACATTCCACTTGACCATGTGGAACCCTAAGGTCCACCCCCCGTGCTAGGAGATAGCAAAGGATCCCACCATCACAATGACAACAAGGTGACAATCAACTAACATAACAATACTATAAGGGATTCCAACATACGAAGGACAACATATCTCAACACAACAGTGACATGGCTTCCAGAGGCACACACACAGATATAAAATGAAAATACAAGCCAAGGGAAATGCAAGGTTGTAGCAGGGGAGAGTGTCATTGCATGGTCCTAGCACGGGTTGTCTTGACAGTCTTCCTCTAGACATCGACCCCCATCTATGGTTGTCTTGACAATCTCACATTCGACGCCAACCCCATAGGGTGATACATGCGGGACCAATTATCCTTTTGTGGGACTTGAGGAAATTGGTCTTGCTGACCAGGCCTTCTCAACCCATCCTTAGCTTGAATGAGCACTACAGGCATGGGTGATGCATCCAATTATCTTAGTTAAAGTGAAGTACTACCCAACCCCCTAGTTAATTAATTATGTTATCACTTAATTAAGAAACTCCCACATGGGTTGTCCTAGATGCCACTTTGTGCACCGACCATCATTGAGAGCCACTCCTCCTTCTACAACAAGAAGACCCTAACAAAACAATAGGGCTACCAATATGCACAAATCCCATAACCATATGAACATACATGAAGGTGATGCATGAACCATCCCACACCAGAATCAACCATGAAACAAGTAAACAATGCATGGCTAGTTCCCACAATAACTCATAGCAATAATCACATCAACCAAATTCTAGAATCAACACATACATTAAGCCAAAAACATAATTTTCCAAGGCCTCTAGAAGATCTCCAACTATCCACTACTCACAATGACTTAAACTTGAACAATAAATCATAATCATTCCATTCCACCTGTTACTATTTTTACTTCCTACAATGATTCAATTCAATGATACAATTAAAGAATGCAGGGTAAATTAACAATACAATCAATACTCCTTTCAAGCATTCGTCTTAACTAAGAATAATCTAATAACTCACACAAATTAACTTCACTTATTTGAGTAAAATAAATCTTTCCTCTATTTACATTCCCAATTTCATCCATGAACATATATCATTAAGTCTCTTAGTAGATTTGTTTCTCTTTCAAAAATCATAGTTTATATAAGGTCGTACCTTTATATATATATATATATACAACTTAGTACCAAATCATATATTAAGTAAATCAAGCATTTAAGTATCATAATAACGCTATTACCACACATGCTAACTTCACAAACTGTCACTATTTAAGGTCGATATACTCTATCATGCGCTCATACCTACATAGGTTTATAAGCATTCATTTATATTTATATGTTTGTAAAAGATCACAACTAAACTATAACCCGTGCTATCAACTCAGAAGACGACGACGCCTATGAGGCTGGTATTTAACAGAAGATAAGTGAATTATATCAGATAGTTATAATTACCAATGATAAGCATTGATTGCAGTGAATGAAACTTATAAAATTCTAACCAATATGCCTATGTCAAGTTGTGTACCATAGTAAACTCAAAGACTTCTGGACAAGATTTGGCCCAATAAGAAAAGAGACGGTTCTAGATAGAATGATGCATGCATAGTGGTTGCATAATTTTGAAAAGAAAGCACAAGAACTTCTTCCCAGCCGCGGCATAAGCAACCTATAACCAATAACAATGAAGGCGAATAGAATACAATAAATGGACAACGATCAAAGAAAATAAATCACAAGTATAAAGGCAAACATCTAGAAGATATGCGTGCATCATGATGAAGCATAGACAAGGCACTCGAAGTCTTGAATCAAATGGTAAATATGTGCCAAACTTAGGTTACAACAATCTATGAAAGATTTCCATGTTATGCGAGGTATATGGTTCAGTTGAAAATCGACTCTTGAGATTATATAATAATGGATTCAGCACATCACAAAAGCAATGCAAAGAGATGACAGGAAGAAGGCATTTTAGCTTGAACTATAGGTGTTGAGATGAGACTTTTGACCAATAGATCAAGAGGCAATTTGTAGAAAAGTAAACATATTACATAGCATTCAAATTTTTAATACTTCAGGAAGGTCTTGTTACCCAATTGTAAGTAATTACGTAGTATGAAAGTCGGATATTCAAGAATATCACAACACGTGTAATCAAGAGATTAATAAGCCGAACATGAGTTCTAAGATGCCTTACTTAAGTCTTAAATTGGTTATGCAGAGAAGAGTCCTAGTTTACAACGAAATCATCAAAGAACAAAGGAAAGGAAAAACATAGTATAAGACACAATTGATTTTTAGATTATGTGAGCATATGCATACATGCAAGGAGGATCAACAGTACTGTAGGGTTTGACTGGCATACAGTTTGAAGAAATTTGAAGGCAAAGAAGGAAAACGCATGCATATTTCAGCTTGAGAGCCACAAAGATATATATTAATAATAATGAGTGCGAAGAACCGACTTGAATGAAATGGGAATCATGAGAACATTTAAAAAAAAAGAGTTTCAAGCCACAACAAAGTAAAGTATTCATAATCTCCAGCATACAAGAATTCAATCTACAAGCATGAAAACAAAATATTGGGAGAGCTATATTAATAGAGGGAATTTCATTTACTGTTTGTTCCCAATAGCATTCAATTCAAACATTTATTTCCAAAACTAGAACAAAGATTACAAGAGGACCCTGGGATGATTTGATCAATGAGCTGAAATCTGATGTCGGGACTGAATTCCAACTATAGCTCCAATTTTCGTCAAAGGCTTCAATTTGCAACTCCAAACTCTTCTAAATCCAACAACCTCTATAAAAACCCCCAAATTCAAAGCTCCCAAAACCCCCAAGGAAACTTTTTCTAGAACCAGAAAATTTGTTCAGGACTAAGAGAAGCAAGATTAGTTTCTTGGAAAATAACCCAAAAGCCCCTCTCTCAGTTAACTCTAACTAATTTATTTACTCCTCCCAATCCGTTGCAGCCCCACTACTTTTAATTTAATTATTTAATTTAATTTCCACAACTTCCCTTAACTTCCTCTAAGATATTATTTTATAATTTTTATCTTGCTTAATAATTTTGCCCACAATTAACTCAATTATAACAATATTTAATTTATATTTTTAATCCTTTTTTATTTTAATTTCACTAGCACATTGCACTAATTAATATATTTATTTAAGCACTTTCTTTATTAAACCATAGATTTTAATTTATTTAAATAAAATAAGGACATTATTAATATTTATCTAATCAATACCTCCATTTTGTAAAAGCTTTTATTTTAATTATTCCAAATTCTTTTTAATTTCAATAATCTTTATTTTGACGCAATAATCAAACAAAAGCACTAATCATGAACATTACTCAAACAAACATACTGTCAAGCAATACCTGACCGCAAGGCGAAACAGAAAGCAAAACAACAACCATATCGATAAGACAACTCAAACTAACCACACGACAAGAAACGATAAATAGACACTCATCCTCGTCAAGGATGATGGCTCAACGCAGGGGACCTGATGCTATCGCTGAATCAACAAACTCCATTGGGATTAAGGCACACTCAAACCTAGCAATTCAGGTGGAGTCGATGCCTAGTACCTGTAACCTGCAGCAAACCCTACGGTCGAACATGTACATAGATAAGCAGCCAAACACACCGTGAAGGGAAAATCACAGCGTCGCAGGGCACTCACCCACATAATCAATTAAATTGATCTACTAACATGTATAAGCATAAACATCAGATACAAGAATGTCATCGAGTAACAACAGTGCATCAAAGTATCATAATATCCAAGTATCATCAAACAAAATATCATGATGTCCAATTACAACCAAGTCACTGTCAGAAGCAGAAAACAAACTGAGGGAACTTCATCCTCCCCCCTAGGACTAGGCTTACTCTTGGAAGCCTACAAACATAAATGGGTAAAACTCACGCATCTAGGATACATCCTCCCAAGAGACAAAAGACTCATCACTAAGATCCCATTGGACCCTCACCTGGACCATCACTCACCCCCCAAGGGTCAATCCTCGATGCTGCAGGATGTGCATGGTTTACAAAGAATGTTGTTTGTCCTCTACCAGAAGTTTCTCCAACTGAACCCTAGTGCTCGGCCTAGTGGTTATCCACCGTTGCAAACACCCTATGCGATTTGTCTGCATCTCCTACTGTCGGCTCTGAATCGGCTAGCCTCTGACTATATCCTGATGTGCCCTTCTGAGGACACTGTCTAGCAATGTGACCTTGTTGACCACAAGAGAAACATCTTGTGCATCTACCATAACCCCAAACCACCTGAGGGTACAGTAGGTTGTGGAAAACTACCTCCACTAACTGTAGATTATGAGCTCTGAGGAGGCTGGTCGAGACGATACTGCTGGGCTCACCGCCAACTCTGATCTTTCCTTTTCTGGAACCTACTACCATCCTGAGATTGAGAGTTCCTAGGTTTCGACTGGGAGTGTTGTTGCTCACCCTTAGCAGGTGCTTGATGTCCCTTGGAGGAACCCGCAACCTGAGATGACCACTCTGAGATCCGATACTAGCAGGAGGTGCACTGCTAATCTGTACACTTGTCTATCCACTTAAAGCCATAGCCAAATTCTCCTCAACTATCTGAGCCTTCTCTACAGCTACCTCCATAGTTTCAACTCAAACACACGAACACCCCCACTGATACGGGCATTCAAGCCCCTGATAAAGTGTTGTACTAACATACCCTCATCATCTCCTATGCTAGCATACTACTTAAGCTCATAAATTCTCCACTCATACTACTCAACTAACATCGTTAAAAAATTAGAAACTTAATTCAGTCCAATAAATTTTAAAGGGACCCAAACATAGTGTGGAATTGTAAAGATATACAATTTCCTACACTACAATCCCAAATAGCTATTCCATCTTTATAATTTATCCTAAACTTGTGGCAAATCATCAAAATGTAGCCTCTTCATGCCACTTGATGGATGTGAAGTTGACTACACATTAACAATTCAAACCATAAATTAGATTAATTAGCTCAATGGTATATAAGTTAGATTATTAAATAGAAACTTATCTATTATTTTTTTATAACTTTTAAAGTAACATCAAATCATTATACTCAACTATAATTTCTCATAAATATCAATTACGGTCAAATTTAATTCTTGATTACCTCAAGCCTTTATTTTTTGATTTTTTGCTAACAAACATTCTACAAATGATGGTCCCTTAGAAGGATCAAGATTCCTACCACATCATAATGGTAGAGGATCCACATAGGTGGATGGTGAAATACACTATAACAAGTAAAATAAAATTGATAAAATTAATATGCAATTATTGACAAAGAAACATAAGCTAAACATATATCTACTTATATATAAACTTATATTAGACTAGATATAAAAAAAACTATATACCATCGGTGATGCTTCTTCGATTGCTTGACAAGGACTCATCATGGATACACGAATTGTAACTTCCTATATAAAAAATGATAAAAATGTAAGACTATAAATATATGTACATGTAATCATAATATATTTAAAATTAATATTTAGATCACTACAATAAGTTCTCTAAGTTCTAAATAAACTATTAATTCAATTAAAATTTAGTTCAATTACCTTGACTTTTGTTGATTGCTCTAAGAGTCGTTTTGTGAATTAGAGTCCCTTAGGATGATCAACTGTTTTAGTATAAGACTTTGGAAAAGGTGTCATGTCATTCATATCTAGTGCAGACTACAAAAGTAAAATAAAATAAAGATATAAATTAATATATATTTAATCAACCACAATTTAAATGATATGCATACAATAAAAAATTTAAACATGTAAAAAAAATATACCATGTCTAGGCTAAATTCAATTATCAAGAGAACCATGATGGACTTCTCTAAGTTCGTCATTTGTCATCAACTGTTGAAACCCACTTAAATATACAAATTAGTACTACTATTTGTTATACTAGTTTTAAATGAATTACACTATGAAATAAATTTAAGTTTTACCTATGCGTAAGATTGCCATTGCTCCTCTTCTCTTGTAATGCCTCGCCACATAACCTTAAAGAATGACGCAAACACAATGAAAGCGTAGCTTGATTTTTTTTTTAAAAAAAATGTAATATTAATATGTAATATGAACAACATTAACACATACATTCTCTAAAGTACATGACAATGCAATACATTTGAATTCCACATACAAAAGTAATCTAACCATAACATATAAATATTACTTATGAAATTAAATTTAAAACATCTAAAGCATTTTCTTTAACTCATAAGATACAAGTACATTAAGAATCATTTATAGCTTGCATTCATTCTATAAAATAGTTTCAAAGCTCATTTCCAAAATGAAGAAGTTCATATGTTAAAGTTGCAATTACATTGATACAAAATCCTCCTCAAATACAAATGAGGAGTAATACATATACAATCATCCACTGATATAACTCAGTATAAAAGAGATGGTACAAGTAACTGGTATACGCGAGCTCTTCAATCTAGAAGATCCCGCCATCACGAACATGAAGTATGGGAACCCAACGGTGTAAGGTGCACATTCCACCCAACCAAGTGGTACTCGTAGGCCCACCCCCTGTGCTAGGAGATAGTAAAAAGGCTCTCTAGGCAAAACCAACAACCTCTAGACACAGAAAAACTCAAGACTAAACTATACAAGTTCAAGACATAACATAATGGTTACATTGCTTTCAAAGTAAAGAATCAAGTACATCAATTTCACAAAACATACTGTTATCACAAGAGGAGTGTCATCACAAAGTTGCATGGGTTACCCTGGCGAATCTTCCTAGGCCCCGACCCCGACCCCGACCCCCATCTTGGGTTACCCTAGTAGCCTCTTACGATTCCCGACCCCACATGCAATCTGATGCGGAATCAAATATCTATCAAAGGGACGAGATAATGATCTTTCCATTCTATGCCTTCTCATCTCATCCCAAGTTTGAACTAGCCCTTGAGCCCATGAGCGAGGCATAATTAACAAGTTAAATGAATTAAACTACCCTTTTCCCTAATACATTTATTTAGATTTCACTGAGTTAACTAAACTCTCACACGAGTTACCCTGGCACCACTTTGTGTGCCTACCGCCATGGAGAGCCACTTCCTTGCTGACAACACACGGATTTAAACCAATACTCAAGGGTATACACAGTGCACAAATACCGATAATAAATATCCAACCATAAAACAAGAGACAACACATCCACGTTCATAGTAATTGGGTGATAAACTGAAATACAACTAAGTGCACTACCCAAGGAATACAAAGGGTTGAATTACAACTCACAATAACTCCCCTCACAAAATATCATCTAGAAGACTTACAATTACAACAACCCAATTTCCTTAAAAAGTAAATAGAAAAAATCATAATACAATAAGTAATTTTAAGTAGGAAATAAGGCTACAATTAGGATTTCCTAAATCCAATTTTGAAAACAAAACACATTGCTTGAATTAATCTAACTTAAAGCAATATCATTTACCAACAATAAAGAAAATTAAATCTTATTTATTTTATTTCAATTTCCCCATTTAAATCATTTCATTCTAAAGTTATCCAATTCATACATTTGCATGCTTTTATTAAAATATATAAAAATAAATAAATAAATAAATAAATAAATATATATATATATATTAAAATCTTAAAATAACATAAAAACCAGATATGAAATAAAGCAGACAGGTTAAAGTTCACAGGGGGGGTTGTTTACATACCGGCCCAAGACTCACTCTATCCTCAAGTCTATGGGTCGGCCTTCCTTATAGATTTCTCCCTGTGCCTTCTATTAGAACAGAACACGGAACTCACTACTCCATCGGAAAAAAAAATGACCGACTATAGCACCGATCTAAAGGTTGATGAGATCGGTCGAGTGGTCTCAGTCGGAGATGGGATTGCACGTGTCTATGGATCAAACGAGATTCAAGCTGGGGAAATGGTCGAATTTGCCAGCGGTGTGAAAGGAATAGCGTTGAATCCTGAGAATGAGAATGTAGGTATCGTCGTATCCGGTAACGACGTTGCCATAAAAGAAGGAGATCTGGTCAAGCGGACTGGATCTATTGTGGATGTCCCCGTGGGGAAGGCCCTGCCAGGTCGTGTGGTGGATGCGTTGGGAGTACCTATTGATGGAAAAGGGGCCCTACAGGTCAATGAGGGCTAACCATAGAACGCAGCCGAAAGGAGCCATCATTATCGCAGAATGATAAGAATTGTTGTAAGAAAATTTGACTACGGGTAAGTAGTATTCCCACTTCTATTGCTAATCCACACAATACATTCTTGGTAGGCCTTCCAAAACTTGATTCACCCTTTCTATTTGTCCATTTGTTTTGGATGATATGTCGAGCTAATATTCAAACGAAGTCCCTAGTGGAAAACAAGGTTTTCTAAAACCTAGAAGTGACTTGTGCATCCCTGTCTAAGATAATATTTTCTAAAATTCCATGCAACCTAAACACTTCTAGCACAAATGTTCTTGCTATGATAGGTGCTCCATCAGTTAGACTCCTGAGTATAAAATGTGTGACTTTGGTAAGCTTATCTACTACCACACAAATGACATTGTGCTTATTTCTTGACATGGGAAATCCTTGCACAAAGTCCATACTTATGACTTGTCACTTCCTCTCTAGTATGTCATGTGGATATAACAAGCCTGTAAGATGATGATGCTCCGCTTTCACCCTTTGAAATTCAAGACACCTAGCCAAAAAATTAGCAACATATCCTTTCATCCCTTTCCAAAAATATAACGGCTTCACATCCACCATCATTTTGGTCACTCCAGGGTGTCCAGAGTACGGTGCTTCATGTACTTCTTTCCATACCAAATTCCTTAACTCCACTATGTCAGGTACATACATCCTACTTTTATACCTAAGTAATCCATTAGGTTCAAAATAAAAACCCTCATACCTAGAATCTTGTGGATTATTAGCAAGTGCCTGCTTGACTTGCAAGTAGTACTCATCCTCTTTGCACTTTTGCAAAATTTGTCCCTTAAAGCTGGTTTGAATCGTTACTATTGAATGAATATGACGTCTTCAACTCAAGGCGTCGACAGCCCAATTCTCTTTCCCTTTTTATATAATTGATATTGAAGTCTTAGTTAGCTATTAACTCCAACCATCTTCTCTTCCTAGTATTCAAATTATGTTGAGTGAAAAGGTACTTTAACCCATTGTGGTTAGTTTTCAATTCAAAGGGTTTTCCTAACAAGTAGTGCCTCCACATTTGCAATGCGTGAACCACAACTACTAACCCCAAATAATGTGATGCATAATTTTGCTCATAAGGTTTTAGCTTTCTAGATTCGTAAGCAACCACTTTCCCATCTTGCATCAACAAACCTCCTAAACCTTCCCCGCACACATATGTGATAACCCTAAAGTTACCTTCAGGATTTGGTACTTTCAAGATCAACGCAGTGGTCAACTTCTCTTTAAGTAGATCATTTAGGCTTCTTGGCACTTCTCAGCCCACTCAAATTTCTTCGCTTTCCTCTGTAAAGATGTAATTGGAAAAGCAATCTTGGAGAAGTTCGCAACAAACTTTTTATAGTACCTTGCTAGACCCATAAAACTTCTTACCTTAGACACATTCTTGGGTACATGCCACTCAAGTACTTCCTTGATCTTGGATGGATCTACAAAGATTCCATCCATTGAGATCACATGCCCTAGATAATGCACTCTCCTTTGGAAGAAAGTACATTTAGATAGTTTACCATACAACTTGCATTCTCTTAACCACTATAACACTATCTCTAAATGTCTATAGTGATCTTCCTCATCCTTAGAATAAATTAGGATGTCATCTAAAAAAACCAAGATAAATTTATCTAGACAGTCCCTAAATACACTATTCATTAGATTCATAAATGCGACAGGTGCATTTGTTAACCCAAATGGTAAAACTCTGAATTCATAGTGTCCATATCTAGTTCTAAATGTAGTCTTAAAGATATCTTCATCTCTAATTCTCAATTGGCGATATCCAAATCTTAAATCTATCTTTGAGAATACGACAACTCCTCTCATTTGATTGAAAAGATCATCAATGCATGGCAACGGATAATTGTTCTTCACTGTGGCTTTGTTAAGCATATGATAGTCAATGCACAAACACAAAGTACCATCTTTATTTTTCATGAAAATAACTAGTGCTCCCCAAGGTGAAACACTTGGTCTTATCAACCCTTTTGATAACAGTTCATCCAACTGTTTTTGGTTGTAAAGGGTTTCAGGTCCCTTCAAAACCTGTTTTTGGCCTAATAAAAAATAGTTCATCCAATTGTGCCTTAAGCTCCATTAGCTCGTTTGTTGTCATCGTATAGGGCACCTTGGAAATAGGTTCAGACACTGAAACTATATCTATAGAGAAATCAAATATCGTCTTTGGTGGTAATCCAAGTAACTCATCTAGAAACATATTTGAAAATTTCATCAATATATGATATCTTTCCATGTCTGATAATCCAGTGTCATCAATTTCACCGTCTTCCATCTCTTGGAAGCTTTGGGAATCCAAGTTATCAAGAACACCTTCAAGTTATTCAATCTTAATAGGAATGAGTTTGCACCCTTTCTTCTCATCACTCACTAGTTGCATTGCCGAGATTTGATGAATCTTCACCTCTCTAGGTATCCCTTGGAACTTTACATGGTTACCAAGATTATCTAGGAATTCTATGGTTTTCACATGGAAATCTACCTTAGCCCTATGTCTCCACAACCAATTCATACCTAGGACAACCTAATAGGATCCTAAAGGTGGGACATAAAGGTTTACTTCAATAGAGAAACAAGATAGCTCTATCCTAGCCTTGAACAAACATTGTTCAACCTTTGCTCTTGTCTAGTTTGTATACTCTACATCCCAAGATGTTGCCATGTGCCCAACCTTTCTAGATAATTGCTTAGCTACTCTAGGTGAAATGAAATTCTTAGTTGCACCAGTATCAATAAGAACTGAAATGGGTAGACCAAACAAAATACTTGGAGTTTCAATGGGAGTTGCCTGATACTCTACTTGGCGGTCATCTAATGCTGCATGTGTCCTCTGTTGGAACATTTCCCGTTGAGTAGGTAGTGAACTCCTGGAAGGCTTACTAGAACAACATCTAGCAAAATGGTCTCCTCCACAAGGATAGCATCCTGTAAATGGTACCTTCTTCCTTGTGGGTTTTCTAGGTCCACTAGCATTTCCACCAGTATTGTTGGTATTTCCTCCGTTGGAACCATTCCTCTTTCGCTCTCTTCTCAAATATTTTCCACTATTGCGATTACCTTTTTCTCCTTGTTTAGGTACATTTTGCGCAACCTCCACCTTCTTTGGAGTTGTCTTGTCAAATTTGCAACCTTCTTGTGTTCTCTATTTTCCTGCCTATTAGAGGTAGCCCTAAGCTTTTGCTCCTGATTAATTGCTTTCTCATATACAAGATCCATAGTTGTTGGACCATGCATATCCACTTCTCCTCTGATTTGGTTGTTAAGTACCATTATAAATTTTCTAATGTAGAAGCACTCATCTTTATGATATATAGGAACATAACGCAGAAGTCAGGTAAACTTCTCCCAATACTTGTTGACCGACAAATTTCCTTGCCTCAAACTCTGGAAATTCGTGAGTTTTTGGTCATACTATAGTTAAGGCAATCATCGCTTGTAGAAAATCTCAACAAATCCCCCCCATGTCAGCTTCCATGAGTTGATATTGAGTTCCAGCTTTTTGTTCATCCACCAGGTCAAAGCTTCTCTAGCTAATTGGTATGCACCCCAAGCAACTTTAGTGGTCTCAGTGTAATTTCATATTTCAAAATATTTTCCATTTGAACAAGCCACGTCTTAGCTTCATCTCCGCTGGCACTTCCCTCAAACTTGGGTGGATCAATCTTCTTCATATCCTCAGAAAGTTTGGAAGCCATACGCTTCTTATTTCTTTCCTTATATGGTGTTGGTGATCTTTCTTTTTTGTGATCACGGGTTTCATTATGTCCATGAGAACAGTTTTCACCTTCATTCCTATTAACAAGAACCTCTTCCTCAACCATAGATTTTACCCTTTCTTGTTCAAGGTTGTCCAACCTTGCCAAGATTTGGTCAAGTCTAGCTTCAATTCCTATTGGTCCTTACCCAACTTCTTGGCTACCACCAGGAGTGGTTTGTGTCCTCACCATCTTCACAAGATTGATTTTTTCCTGAATGTTTTATCCATGTTAGACTAAATTATGTATCAACTATCTTATGGAAAACATTCGAAATGGCATGCATACACACATAAATAATTCCACATAAGATTAAGCACATGATAAAAAAATAATTATATTCATTTCATAAGGATTTCAATATCCTTTGATTACATGGAGCGACTATTCAGATAGTCGAGTGGAGTATCCCTCAGATTCACTCTCTAACACTTAACTTAATGGAGTATATCCTATAGATCGATATTATTTGCTCATCTCTATCTTTTTGTTCATCCCTTAATTGTTCAGATCTATCCCAAAATGGATAGCAGCCTTCAGATTTATCTTCTGATACATAGTTATGAGTTTCAATGCCAATATGGTATTCATCAACAATATAGTCTACCCTTTTCATAGGCATGGGACCATTTGTCATTTGGCCGATCTCGAGATACATATCCCTTGAACTTGTTACTTGAGGAAATTACTATTACTTCTTCCACTGGAAGAACTCTAGGGTCCCCTAAAGATAAATGTCAGATTGACACTTCCTTCTGAGGGCATATCCCTAGAAAGTGATAATGACTCATACTCTTCTAGTGAAATGGAAGGTAGATTGTTGTACATAGCCTTCATCTTGATCTTCCTCTTCATATCACTGATATGAGAAAGTGCGTGACTAAATGTTTCGGTGTCACTCAACCAGATGGCATTGTCATAGTTGGTTCCCTCAATTGTTCTAACAATGGCTTCTCTTTCCTTCTTGGCCTCGAGGTAGTGCTCATTTCTGATTATTGGCTTTTGAGCCCTTAATTTGAGACACAATCCTGGCAGAAGAATTCACACTATTAGATAACGTTGGACGAAAAAATGATGAGCTCATAGGTTCCAAAGCTAAACTTAGTCGGTCTAATACCACATGTAATATGCCAACGTTCACTGATGTAAATTTCCTAAGTTTTTACTGTGCAAGTAAAATAAACTATGTAATAAGCCATTGCAATAAAAAAATTTCCTTTCTTTATTGAAAATATATCTGAACAAAGATGCTATACAACTTACAATAAGGATTTACATTCCATTACAATATTTTGCAAGTACAAAATTTCTGAGAAAGTACAAAATTACAAACATAGCTCCTTCGAGCTTCATAGCATAAGATATAGATGGTCCAAGAATCCACCTTTCAAAACCTTGGTCCTCTGTCACCTGCTAAGGAGGAGAAGCATCACTCAAGCACTTTTCCACCAACCTCAGACTCATATGCGGTCCCTCACACATCTATCAATGATAGATGGCTCTACCCTTTGATGAAGGTATTGGTTGGGTAACCTCGTATGACATACCACTCTAAGCTTAGTGTTGTGCCCTACATGACTACGATTTATAACCTACACCCTCATGCATTTAAATGGACACGGTGAACTGATAGTGAAGCCTAGGGAAATCACACTACTTTGGCCAAAGCATTCACTCAGTACTTTGAGTGAAGGTCTACCATTCACTTACACTTTAGCAAGCTCGTTTTGATTTAAGGCCATTATATCTATGCTTAGGCAATCCCTCTCCATGGGAAAACTACTCCCCAGGATAAACTATCTCTTTAACACAACCTAAGGTAACACAACTCATTAAGTAAGGTATTAGTTCCCTCCCTTCATTGAACTACAATCCCAGGAGTAATCTACTAGCCATCCAACATAAATAATTATCTAGCTATGAGTGTTCCTTAAACTTGTCTATATTTGATCATATCTAATATAATAACCATACCTATGAAAAACAATCTCTTTTACCCATGTTTCTTCATGTCCAGTATAATAATAATACATATGACAAATAGTCTCTCCTATCATGGAGTATTTACAAACATTTCACAAATAGAGTAAATAGTATCCTCTTTTCTATAAAGAAAATAATACTTTTCTCTATATGCAAATAACTGTAAAAGACTAGTTTATGTAGTCATAAGCAAAACATTCAATACTAATACAAATAAGGGAATAATATCCTCATGCTTGTGACAATCTTTCCAACTAATTGGCTATAGTCACAATACTCCCAAATCAACAACTAGCTTGGTATCAATTGATCCTTCAACAATGACTCAATAACCTCTTTCTCTCAAGTTGGAAAATTCTCCTCTCAAAATAATAATAATCTCACTCTAAACTCAAGACTCTCACTCACCGTTATTGGCAGAATATTACAAACATAATGTATGCAAAATGCAAAGACTTATGCACAAGAAATATGCATAGAAGAATGTGTCCCATCTAATGATCTTTCTCCTCTATTTATACAGCAACCTGGAGATCATACCACCTATAGATAAGGCATGTATAATGACAACAAATTGCATACACAACAACACCAAATTCTGCTAAAAGGTGGCAAATATAAAAGCATATAGTCAACTAAAACAACAGCAGATTGTCTGGGTTAAATGACAACAAAGAGAGACTAATTCAATTCTCCATACGATAGAATTCGATTTGCATTTCAAAGTAGACTTCTATAGGTTAAAGGATTCAAAGGTGGCACCAAGCATTATTATGCTCTCTCATAGATGGCATGATTTCTGCCTTTAGAGAAATAGTCAATAACCAAAGTGTTCCATCAAGTTAAAGTATCAACTAAGTCATGCTAAGTGTCGATTCATTGATTAAATTAGTTAAGACAAAGTCATTGATATGTTTTCCATGCTTATACAGTTGTTTGATCGATGCTAAATAACATGGCAATACAATTGACCAAGTCCATGGTTCCCTATTAAAAGGGCGTCGACTTATTCTCTTCTTAAATATTGACTTTATGGTTGTGTTAAGTTTGCAGATCACAAACTCTTCTATCGTCGACAACATGACCATTAGGTGGCTCAAGAAATACAGTCACTACTGTTCCAAAGTTCGGCCTTAACTTGTTTAATAAATCGGCCTCCAAGTTGATTACGATAATCAAATTCAAAGCCAAATGTATAAAGCATTAAAATCAACTGATAATCATTGCTTTAGTCAATCTGAAAGCAAATATAATTTAAATATAAATACATATCTTATACATGTATATTTACTTACACACACACACACACACACACACACACATATATAGATATATGTTAGTATATGTCCATATTTATCATATGCCAATAAAGCATGTATATATAATCCATATACAAAAGAATACATCAAAATAGCAATTACATTGTTATATTAATATATCGGTGTGTATACATACATACATATAATATATATTCATATATTCATAAATGTATGCCTCTATGTACATGATGCATATGTATACATGTATCGATATATTCGTATGGGCATATCCATTTGCCACAATACGTGTATATATATATATATATATATATATATATATATATATATACACACACACATTCGATTCTCACACCAAATCATACACAATTACTACGTTATTGATAAGAGACTACGAGCGATATGTCTATACGTATACATATGCATGTTGTTGGTTCCATCAGATAGTTCCATGCACATAAGCAACTTGTGCATGAGTGTGCATAGGTACGTCTACCTATGTACCCTCATGTACGTGTTCCTTTGTGCATATTGTCTATCATCATCATGCATGTGTGTACACATACACATACCTCGTATGTATCACATATCAATACAAACATAGTAACAAGGAGAGAACTCTCAAGCTCAACTAGATAAACATCATTTATGCATTCACTCAATAGTAAACTAGACTCTTACTAAAGTAGACATACTAACAAAGAATAACTTACCAACTTCCCACTTAATATCCCAACTCAATTTTTCTACTGTGGTGTGTGCAAGCTCAGATAGGTTATGTTACTGGTTACCTAACTAAGACCTTCTCCTGAGTAATACTTCCCCTCTGCTTGGAGGAATTGATCATATACCTACGATCACTAACACATGCACATGACAGTAACTGTTCACAAAATATGTAGTATACATAATACATCTTCAAAGTTAGAATATCGATACAATATCCTTCCAATCACATAAATGCATTCCTTCATATAACATTAAATGAAATGACATTCATTCATAAAGCAATGATAATTAAAGTGCACACACAATTTATTCATCCACTGAATTCACATTACATTCACATTTTACTTTACATAGTATAGTAAATAGTAATTACACAATTGGCGTGTAACAACTAATGTGGGCACCATAGATATCATCACGAACCTCTTTGAGTATAATAAGCCCCTTCCAAGTTTAGGTATCATAGTAGGATACCATCAAAACTCCGTCAATAGAGGGTGTCACCAAAGATAGTGAAGTGAGGTAAGTGTTGGATGGAGGTAAATTGTGTTGGTTATTTGAAAGGTTAGGTGATATGGTCTGATTATAGAGGTAGTTGTTAAGGTCATGGTAGTTACAAATAGTATGGCATATTATCCTCACTTATGGAGCAAGTTGATATGTCCTTCACTACTCATGAATGACACATTGAGTGGGGGTATGTTATTTGTTGTGACATAGTCCTTGGAAATCACATCTTGAATCCCTCTATTATTTTTTCGCTCATCTATGTCATGCTAAATCTTTCAAACCATATATTTTGAACCCTACATCCTTTCCATTTATAATGTATATTCCCACCATCACTCCATCCAATCCTCTCTTCATCCTTGTTTCTCAACTTGGTTTTCCCTTTTCATTGGTTATATGCAAAAGGCTATCCCAAATCAATTAATTCAAATAGTAAATCCCAATCTACAACACAATCCACATAAATATAGCTAATAAGCCAAGCACCCAATTGGAAAGATCCTCCAATTTTATTCCTAGCCTTGCTACAATCCTTGATCAACTCTAAAATTTATACTATCAAGATACGTTGTTTGTAATCCTTCAGTTATTCTCAAGATACATCATTCCCAAATCATCAATGTTATCATCATCATTAATTGATCTTTAGTTTTTTGCTTGACCAAGTGTAAACTCTTTTTTGTCTTTCTATTATATGTGTTTTCTTTCTTTCTTGTATGTCTTTTTGTGTTGGTCCCTAAGGCATTTTATGGTAATTAAATCGTGGTCTTTCATATCATGGTGATGTATGTCATATGCTTGCTTGTGAATTTTTCTCTTAGTTTAGTCCAACACATGGTAACAACATCATTATGGTTTTCTATATCATGTTGCATCATGTCATATGCTATAACAAACACCAGGTTGCTTAAAGTAATCAAAACTCCATGCAAGATTGATAACATGTATCTTAACAATTAAAATCATTCATTTTTTATCATATACATTCCACCTAGCCATTTTATTGTCTTTATCTCTTCATTGTCTAAACATAACCAAACATAAAATAATTATTTCATCTATCACCTTTATTCATACATCATTACCATTGATCATTCATCTTTTGCATACCTCTTCCTTATATTCATCACCAATATTTTTATTCTTAACACCCATGCTTTAACTAACTCTATCTATTATCAGTAATCCCTTCACCAATTGTTAACACCAAAACCCATGTATCTCCTCCATTCATCCCTAAACATCTTGTATCTATTTCATCAATTTTGAGAACATATTTTTGTTCTTCAAACCCACTTTTTTTTCTCTCTCGAGGAGACATCCCCAAACCATATCATCCTAAAATTAAAATCTCAATGCTTGAAACATGTTATCTCGTCCCATTGAATATCTTTATCTATTTTCTCTAAAATATCTTGACTCTTCAAAATACAATTTCAAAGAGGGATAGAACATGCACAGTTATTTCTCACCCCTTCTAACGTTACATCCTAATCCTAGTTCCCCTAATCATTCACCAGTACCAACACGAAAAAAAGTTTCATAGTGATCACCTTGTACCTATAGCTGTTCTAGGCCACCTTCAAAGTAAAGGTACATTACAGCTAAACGTTAACAGCAACACCTGCCGACAAGGCAATGAATTGGGGGGACCACTAAAAGAACTCCAATAGACACTGTATTCATTTCACAAAGTTCGGACGGCATGCGCACCGTCCCGTACAAAGCTTCTTTAAAACATAAAATCAATCATGTCCGATTGCCGAAACTCCGTTCGAAGAAACAGAATAATTGTAGCCCGCTGCCCGATGATAAACTGGCCTCGACTATTAAGAGATAATACAGGCGTTATAGCGCGAGGGGCTCTTAAAATGTGCGCAACACAGCCATTAATGGAATTTTATATTTTAGGGTACACTGCCTGCGAGTATGAACAGATAAAGCCTCCCTATCATATCATCTTCTTCTCCGCCATTACTGAAATTCTAATTTTAGGGTACACTGACTGCTGCAATCAACAGATAAAGCCTCCCTAGCATATCGTCTTCTCGGCCATTAATGGAATGCGCGAATTTCCAAACGTGGAAGGTGCAGATTCAATCCGGAGAGCTTGGAGTGCATTGTGTAGAGCTCGGCTTGCACAAATTAGACAAAATTGGAATCATATCTAGCGTATAGTAGGTACCTACTGCGAAAAGATAAAACCTACCTAATATATTATCGACCACTCGTATCTTATCCTTTGATTGAATACAGAAGGCTGCATTGTAGAGGGCTCGAGATCATAGCCAGAGCGCGGGCCAGTCGCCGGTACCAATATTTTTCTGTATTTTCCTAAGGTTTTCGTTAGGTTCTGCGTTTTCTGTAAATTTCTGTGTAATTTCGAAGGTTCTTTGCAGGTTAAGTTTTTGAGATTTCAGATGGGAAGAGAAAAAATAAAGCTGAAGAAAATAGAGAAAGCGGTGGCCAGGCGTGTCACTTTCGCCAAGCGGAGGAAGGGTTTGGTTAAAAAAGCGCAGGAGCTTTCCATTCTGTGCGACGCGGATGTCGGGCTTATCATGTTTTCTGCAACAGGGAAGCTTTTCGAGTACTCAAATACCGGGTACCCTTCCTCATGCCTCTCTCTATTTATTTTGGGAAAAAGAATTACAGTTTTGACTGTTGAGATTAATGGTGAATCCGTACCCTACGACGAAATGACGAATTCATGACAAAGCAGCCTTCATTAAAAATTTGCTTGCACTAATAGTCGTACAATGCAAGTGGTTTTCAGGAAATTACGAATAGTAAATTTTGGAGAGCGGTATTAAATTTATAGTTTTCTAAATTATTTAGAAGTGATTTAAATTTATTTTTTATAAAAAATATTTTTTAATTGTTTTAGTGTTTATATTTTTCTATTGTAATTAAACATTTATATTTTAAAAAATTATGTTTAATAATTTTTGAAAAATGGTTTAAATTTTATATATATATAAAGGGGTAAACACTTTGGATCTAGAGTTATGAACTGTGGTTAGGGGACCCTTGCCTATGCTCACTATGAAGCAGATATGAAGCAGAGTTGAACCTATGACCTTGAGGAATGCAAACCCCAAGCCCCACCCAACTTTGTTGCAAGTGGCAGCAAAATTATAACTTTTATTTGAATTACCTTGGTATTTTCAGTTTTTTTTTTAATAACTTTTTGAAAATGATTTTTTTTATGATTTATGTTTAATAATTTTTGAAAAATGATTTAAATATTTTTATAATTTTTATTTGGGTTGCATGTGTATTTTCAATTTTTTTAAAATTATTTTTTAAAAATGATATATTTTTTGAATAATTTTTAGTTGAACTATATTTGTATATACAGTTAATGTTATTATTTTAAAAAATTTCATATTATCTTTAATTTTCTTAATATTTACTACAAATTTATATTCTTTTTTACATATTTTATATATTACTTAAAATTAATTTTTATAATTTTCAATTTAAATTGTATTTAATGTTTATCTTTTTATATAATTTATTTATATGTTTACTAAAATATTACATTCTTAATGATTACATAAATGTTAATAATTTTTGAAGAACAATTTAAATTTACTCATCATATTTTTTATTAATTTAAGGTTTAGTGATTATCCTCTTGTTTAAATTGTTTATATGCTTACTAGAAACATTATTTCTACTCTTCATAATTTATAAAAGTGAAATAAAATTGGTTCTCATAAATCATTTTAATTTACTTTTAAGTGCTTACACTACTCTTTAAATCATTATTTCATTTGTATTTTTATTAAGAGTTAGCATTTTTATTTAAATTATTTGTATGTTTAATAATTTTTTAAATATTGATGTAAAATTAGTTCTTACAATCCTTGTTTAAATTATGAAAATGTTTGTCAATTTCTATTGCTTTAGTTTAAAGTAGCAATCCTTGAGAGTGATAACCTTAACCTCATACTATGCCAATAAAACATTGTATGCAAATTGAATGCTCTTCTGAATCTAAGTTATCTTATAAGAACATTTAATTTTATAGACTCCACTTTTCACATTAAAATCAAATTCATCTATTGATAATTTAACAACTTCCCTTAGTTCATTTTGAAGAAGATATGCGGGCCTAGAGTTTTGATACTATGAAATTGTTAATTTTTTGTTGGAAATATCCACAAAGGTAAAAGAAACTATATCCATTCCTCTAGAATTTTGTTGAAAACATTTTTCATAAAAGAAACTATGCCCTTTCCTCTAGAATTTTGTCGAAAATATTTGTATTATAAGAAAAAATAATGACAAGTACCTATGTTATGCCATCTTTTTAAAATTTTGTTGACATTCTTGAAGCAAGTATACAACCTCTTTGGAAATATTTATAATATAAAGAAAGTTAGCGTAAAATATGATGTCACCTTTAATATTTGTTAGAGATTTTAAAAGTAGAAGAAAAGAGGCAATTATGTCTCATTCTTTGAACTTGGTTGTTAGACATGTCCCATCTTGAGTCTACTTATATAAAAACTATTAAACCTCTTCTTTAATAATTCAAATTAAGAAGACAATTAATTAAGAAACTAAATATATTTTAAAAATAAAAGTAATTGCCAATAGTGGCATGGTGTGATGGTTAAACTATTGTGTTTTTATTCTTACCATCAAGGTTCAAAGCCCATTGAGGTGTAATTATTGAGATTTTATATTGGGGATGAGGTCCCCCATTTGTGACCTCACTAGTTCATAGCGCTGAGTCAAAATATTATGGACATATTTATGTATGTCATAGTAATTTAGATTTTTTATTTAAATGTGTCAAGATTTATGTATTTGTCATAGTAATTTAGATTTTTTTATTTAAATGTGTCAAGATTTTGATGATTATTTTTATTCATAATCAACTAAGTTGCCATTTTAGGTATCGATCCTAGTTTAGGTTGATGAATCTACAAAAAAAATTGATGTTGGGTTCGTTTGTACAAAAAAATGTAAAAATCATAAATACATATATTTGTAACTAAAAGAGGAATTAAGTTTAAATACCACATAACACCATATAACCAACAAAACCACCATAAACTCAAATTTCATTTAAAACATAAATGATAAATATTATAAAATATTTATTGGTCAAATGTCAAGTTCAATATTAATATATTACTATCAAGTTCAATGATTATTTTTCATCATATAATTTTTTAAATCATTAATATCATTATCATCATTAACGTGTTATATGATTTAGAAACATTTGAAGAACTTTAAGCAACGTCATTGCCACTTGCACTGAAAGAATGCTCATTTTCAAACTCCTCAAGTGCAACATGTTGAGAAGTGGAAGAATCCAAGCCAATATTTTTTGGCTCCATATCTTATAAACTTGTCTCCCCTTCCTTTTAGCCATGTTTGTGTTAAAGGATGTGCAAGTTGGAATGCACATACACTAAATTCTCTGCCCTTTTTTAGTGTAATCTATTACGCTTTACTAAGTGGGTAAAAGAGTATGTGTTCCAATTCCTCTTAGATGCATATTGGCTAGCCACCTATGAGGACAAAGTAGAGAGATAACTATACATTATAAAAATTATTATAAATTATAAATAAAACTTTAAAGATTAAAAATTATTAAACTTAATTGTGATTAAATTTTGATTGTGAGAGGTTGTAAGAATTATAATTGTTGGCCATGGAAGTACCACTAACTTTGAGCATTCTTCTTGAACATATCATAGAGAGGTTCAATACTTTGACCATGGGAGTGGACAAAATCAATAAGCTGGCTCATGAGTATTTCTTGGAAATCAAGATTGGGAAAGAGTTTAAGAAATATTGCCTGGGACCCTTCAATAAAATCATAATCTCTATATGAGGCAATCACCATTGGCACATAAAAAGTATCAATAATATAGCATTTTGGACTCAATATAAAGGAAAGAACATGCCGTGAATTGGTCATTATGTTTCATCTTTCTTCAATAATTTTGTTGACTTATTTGAAGAAGGTTTCTTCATAATCTTGTTTTTTCTCATTTATGATGATTTTCATCTCAACTTTTGACTTGATGCCATCATATATTTCCCAAGCAAGGCTTGTCCATGTTAGTATAATAAATCATACTAAAAATAGGCTCAATAAAACTAAGAAGATATTATGTATGATCCTACCAAGAGTCATATAATATCATCTACTTAATATGTGTTTTCCTCTCAATTTTGCTTTGTCTTCATATAGACCAAGTCTAAATATGACCTTGCTAGAAAGTGTCTCTTGAATCTTCACAAGTCATCTCAAGATGATTAGATTATAGGTAAAATAAAATTCAACTTATTCAAAATTAAAAAATAAAATAATTGAAAATAAACTTTAAATAAGAATTTAAAGAATACATAATCAAATTATGACTTAAGTTTAACTAAGTTTAGAAAATAAAATTTTAAATATTTAAAGTGACTAAAATATAAAATTTTATACTACCTCACTTACCTTCAATAACTCCATTTCTAAAAATGATATCAATGTATTGCAATATGTGGTGGTTGGTGATGAATATTTGGACCTCCTCGACCTATACATATAAATTTTTGATCCAATAAATTTTGTTCCCAATCTTTCGTAGCATAAGATTGAGAGAGTGGATTGCACAAGGTGTCTAAAATATGTGTGATTAGTGTTCCTCAACCAACAACCCAATAACACTATAGTTCATTATGTTGTCCATTATGACTTGAGCAACATTATGGATCCCACTTCCTCAATGGTTGTGATGATTATATTAGCAATAAATTATCTATCCTTCATCTCCCCCTCATAATCCATGAATCTAAAAAATATTACCCTTTTAAGAGATGTAACGCCCTCGCCACGCAACCCTAGGGGAAGTTGCAATTAACAACATAAACGCAATAATTTTTTTTTTTTTTAAAGAACAACAGCATGAAGGTTCACAACACAATGCCAACAACCCCTAAGGTTACGAGACCGAGTTTACAACAACCCAAACGTGAAACATGAATTAAAACATTACATAAATTGATTAACAAAATTAATGCGCATATATTCCATACAAGACAAAATTAAATCAAAGACATAAGAATTCCACATGATCCCAATAATATACTTTACAATATGATTACAACACTCATTCCCCGAATGAGATACTTCCAAAGAATAAGGTTACAATTTACAACTTCCACCTCGATACAAAGAGGGGTATTAAAATTACAATAATGACTGAAAGAATTAAAGCATGGAAGAACATGATCCCACGAGCTCTCCAACTGGAAATCTCGTCCACACAAACATAAAGCCGACCCAACGGATTAAGGTGCACGTTCCACCCAACCATGTGATACCCAAAGGCTCACCCCCCGTGGTAGGAGATAGTAACCAGGAATCCTATACAAGACCATCAACCCCTAGACACAAGCTAACTCACATTGACATAACCAAACACATGAACCAAACAACCATAAGAATAACACAAGTACAACTCCAACATAATCGACATAGGTCACATTGCTTCCAGAAATAAAACATATCAAGAATGATAAGAAGACCATGCACATAAACCCAATTACTAACTGTTGTTGTAGAAAGAGTGTCATCACACAGCTCGTCATGGGATATCCTCTGGGAATCTTCCTAGGCTCCGGCCCCCACTATGGGTTGTCCTGGTGGCCTCTACCAAATCCCGACACCCATGCTTACTCATGTAGAATCAAATACCTCTCGTAAGGACAAGATAGATGACTTTGCCATTCCAGGCCTTCTCGTCTCATCCCAAGTCTATACAAGCCCTTGTGTCCATGAGCGAGGCTCAATTATCTTAATTAGTGTGAAATATTACCTAACATCTAAGTTCATTGATTTAGTTTTCACTTGATTAAACCACCTCTAAAGGTTTCCCAGTTTACCTCTTTGGGCTTTGGCCCCTAACATAAGCCACTCTTCTACTTGACAACATGCCAAACAAAACCAATCACCAAGAGAATCCCAAGTGCATACCAATACGATAAA
>VDFB02345672.1:0-47216 GCA_007258455.2 Sequoia sempervirens | reverse complement strand
GGAGGGTATTAAGAGGAAACATAGTGGGAGGTTTATTTTGTTGTTGAGGTTGATTTCCATTGAGGATTTTGTTGGAGGATTTTGCTGTTGATTATTTTCCTCCTCTTCTCATTTAGGATTTGCAGGATTTCCTACAATTTTTAAAAAAATCAAATCTAACCTAAAACAAACAAAATCAATTTCAAACTAAAAAATTCAAAATAAATAGCAAACAATACTTACCTCTCGCATCTCTTCATCGTCATGGCACCATATTTGAAAATAAAATCCAACTCTTGTTGATGAAATTTGTAGAAATCCTTCCTCCTAGAACGCGAGCACAAAAGTGAAGGTTTTTTGGCCACGGGCAGAGCTAAGAAATAGTAAAAAGCAAATGATACATATTTCAATTTTTTTTTTGCTTTTAAAATCACATAACGCGAGCATGTTATAACACACTCGCATTATCTATTTTCAAAAAAAAATTCCCATTTGGCCACAAAAGTGGGACCAACTTCATGCACCCACCCATGACATAGCAACCCTAATTCAAGGATTGAATGTTGACATTGTTTTTCACCAAAATGAACTCCCCCCTTTAGAAGCACAAAAAAAAATGTAGCTTTCATAATAATATCTCAATATAAAAGGATAAGGATAAAGAAAACCCTTGATGGCAATGGCTCAACCCTTAATTTGTGTAGTGTAAATATTTTGGTTAGGCTGTATGTGGATATATTAGAAATTCAACCCGATTCCTTGTCTATCCATGGATTTGACAATGTAGGAAAATAACTGCTTGGTGTGACCACTTTTCCTATTAGAGTTGGGAAGGCCACATTGGATACACTAGTCCATGTTATGCCTAACGATATTTCATATAATCTCATTTTAGGTAGACCATGGATTCATGCAATGAATGCCATACCTTCTACTCTTCATCGTAATATGAAATACATTTACAACAACAAAGTGCACATAATTGAAGTTGACGCCAATCCAAATAGTTGTTTGAATGTTCATTGAGAAAAATAAAGAAAATCATTTAAAAACATTTCCACCAACTATACAAGTGGAACCCATCCAATAAAAATAAAAACAACAACATATTGAATAAGTCACGAAGCTATTTGAAGATGATCGGGGTTCCTTAGATTTTGAACATACATTCATGGGAAAGTACACTATCATAAAAAATATTCAAATAAAGGACATGAAATAGTAGTCATGTCAACACAAAACTTGGAAGAGCCTTCAAAAGCATCCACCTCATCCACTTCTAAACATAAGACACCAAATTACACAACAAACTTTGAAGAACTCAACAACCAACAACCACCAAATCCAAAAGCAATGACAAAGCTTTATGGAAAAGGTTATGAGCTTATGAAACAACTTGGATTTAGTGGAAAAGGATGTGGTGCTAGAGAACAAGAAATTTGTGTCCCCATCGAACCTAACACATAAGAAACAACTCATGGTCTTGGTCATTGTCCTTTGATAGAAATAAACAATCCTTCACTCAACATCAACACTATCCAAAAACTTCCTTCTAAGATGACTTTAACAGTAGTGCATCCTCAACTGATAGACACTAGTGGTCTTGAAAGTTATCCTTGGCAAGAAAAGAAACAAATAACAAATAACTTTGCTTAACATCAATGTCATCTCACAAAATACTAATGATTTGAATTCGCTAGATTTTACACCCGGGTGATCCCACAATACTTGTTTATAATTTTTGGCCAAACTAGACACTGAAGTGATCTTTTCTAACTAAATCTTCACTTTCAGAAACCTATAACAGCTAAACTATGAGGAATTTGAAGATGATGAAAAATAGTCATTTGCAAAATTTTGTCTATACATTCTAAATATATTTTTTTCAAAAATTTTGGAATCAAATTGCATTTTTTTCCATCTCCTTTGAAAACTATTTTTTTTTAGTAAACATCATTTTTAAGGATTGACACTCACCGTTTAACACATAACTTTTTTTCCATGAAGGATAAAATTATAATTTTTTTGAATTTACATTTTTAACAATGAGATCTAGTGCTTCCAATTGGTTTCATAGTGTTTTATTGAATATTTTTTTCTTAATCAAGTTTTGAAGTCAAACCAATTACAATTCAGACATAGGCGGACTGTATAACACAACTTTTTTTGTATGAATCAAAATTCAATTTTATTTTTTTTGTTGGATTAAGGACTTTAATATTTGGTGCACTCATATTTTTCAATTTTTCTTTTTGATAATCTTCTATTTTTCCACATGTGTAGAACACAGAGCTTGATTTTTTGTGAGAAACCTACATTCACAAAAAATAAAAAATAAATATAATAATAAAATTAAATTTATTGAAAATTATACTTTTTTGGAATATTATAGTAAGGAATACATACTTAAAAAAATTAAATTAAATGAATTCATTTGATCCTCCAAAAGGTAAATCAAAAGTGGTTTTTTATTAGCATTTTGATACGTGTAAAGGAGACTCTTTTATAGGTATGGTTTAAAACTAGCAGGGTTCTATCCAAGGGGGTTTGATCTAAGGTAGTTTGATAAAAACATCTTAAATTATGATGCTTTAAATGGAACTTTTTAAGGCTTAAATCATTATATTTTCTAAAAAATATGTGATTTCAGAAAAAATCAGAATCTCCTAGAAATTGTAAACCAGTTTTGTGGGATCACCCACCCTCCTGTAAAGGAGAAAAAAAAATATCGCACTCTAAGGAGTCTTGCATGGATATGACACCTAATACTAAGTAAGAGATAACTTTGTCACCAAATAATGGAACACCTTATACCATTGATCTAGAGGGTATCTTGTTGAGACTCCTCCATGATCACTTGATCAAGTTATTCCTCCAAGAACTCGAAAGAAATTCTATTCCACAACTTCATTTTGTGCTTATAATAGATTCCATGATCATTATACTAATGAATGTAAGGCTTTGAGTAGTAAAATTCAACATATTAAGGAGTGTGGTGCTCTTCCTTATGCTGAAGCACCTAATTCCTCTAATTGATACTAATTTTTACACAAGCATGTTTGCCATGAATCATTTCGGATCACCCTTGTCATGTACTAAGTGGGGGCAAGGGGCTAGGTAGATTTTTCCTCGTATGACACCTATCATTTCCTCTTTTGGATAGCCATTAACCTTTCATGAATATATAATAGCAAGCTTGAGTTGTGGACAACATGCCTTAAGTTGGCTCGCATGTGACATACTACCCTTTTCAAGATGTAGCTTATCGGAAACATATGACTTAGCATAGGGATTTCCGAATAAGCTCTCTTATCTTCTTCTAATTTAAACCAATTTATCACAGTAATGGTGTTAGTAACTGCTTTAAAGTGGGGGAATACATCGACACTCATATTTCAATGTGTGATTTTATTTTTCTTGTGATTTTCTCTCTTGGAAACATTAGGTACAATGTTGCATAGGATGAGACTTTGCACTTGTCCTCTCTTGGAAACAAGATAAGACCATTTTCATATTTCCTCTCTTGGAGACATTAAACATGATGTGCCCTAAGATGAGACCTTGCATGAACTAAGAAATATCCCTTTGAACATTCCTTACACAATTTTACATTTACAATGTCTATGAATTTCAAGCATATGAAGCTTTGATTGCATCATAGAACTCGAAGATCATTTTTTTGGTGGCACCTTATTAAAGTTAATAGGAGGTATAACTTTGGTATGGTCAAGTGGGAATCCCAATCCAAGGCATTACTTTCCCCATAGTCACCTACGTGTGTGTGAGTACATAGTGTATGTTTCTCACCTTTTGGGCCTTCTCACTTGGTGGACAACCATGAGTTTCGTCGCCTCAGAGTATGTGTTTCCTGGAAAAATAGCCTAGATCTGATCCACAACGGGATGGAAAAATGATCAAATCTTGATGCAACTCTTTCTTTCTCCTTTTCTCCCTTTCATTTACGTCATTCTCTTGTGTGTTACTTTGTGCTTATGCTTTGTTTGCCATGGGATCTTGATCTTGGGGGTTTGATCATCCCTCTTGATTGTTGTTGTCTCATTTTTCCAACATGAGTGCAGTTGGATCCCTCTTGATGTGCATGTTTGGCTACTTTAGTATGAGCTTGAAGCAAGTTCATCCTCTCACTAAAGTGGGGGCTAAATGTAGCGTAAAAAAATGTATCTTTGGACATTTTCATGCTCATTTGGGTCTTTCTTATGGATGTTGGCCTAGTTTTTCCTAAATTTAATGTTGTAATGTCATCAACACATTCACATTAGGTCTTGGACCCTTATGAATCAATAAGAACTTTATGATGCCTTGTAAAAGTGTTGTGAAGTGTTGTAACCCACTTTCACACTTTTCTAGCTCCTTTTTAATATAGTTCACTTAAATAGCTTCTTTTTATCACTTACCAAGCCTTATTTCAAAGTGTTGTAAAATGTTGTAACAAACTTTCATGCTTTTCTAGGATTTTCATCAATAATTTGACCCTTTCTTTTGTGTAAATGACCCCTTTATGCACTTGGGTATGTGTAGGATCATCATGGAAAAGATAGGGCCTTAAGTGGCAAAATATTCAGAAAAATCAGAGTTAGGCAACTTGACGTAAAAATTTGAATAAGTTATCTATATTATTTTAAAAATATGTAAGAATAGAATATGTAGAAAATTGAATGTAGTTTCTAAACTACTAGGTTTATTTAAAAAAATAAAATCTATTTGGTGAAAATTTGAAATTTCAGTGCAATAGTACTTAAATTTCAAGGAAAAAACAAAAAGTAGGTGTTTGTTTGACCACCCTAACCACAATAAAATGATAATATTTTTTTATAATATTTTATATATAAGTAGAGGACTCATGTCTGGATGTGATGCATATTTTTTTGTAATTTTTTTCCAAGTAAATAATTAATTATGATTTTTTTATTACAACTTTTAAAAAATATAAAAACTCGTATGTCTGACCACCTTAACTTGGTCAAAACTTCATGAAATTCAATTTTATTTTTTTAATCCTATAGTATGTGAGGTATAGAATGTGACAGATGTTTCAGATTCAAAAAATGTGATACCGTTTGAAAGCTATAGATGTTTTTCAATAATCCTATCAATCAAGACTTTAGTTGTAATTCAAATAGAAAATGAATAATAATTATTTATTAAATTAAAAGTAAAGAATAATTAATATTGGTGGAAAGCTAATAATTTCCTTTAAAAACCCTTTTTGTTTCATCAATTTTGGGTAAAAAAAAGTCATCAACCACATACCCTACACATACCCATCATATCACCACTTTTTGGCCCATCACGATCTTGCACATACCCACTTGCAAGCCCTACTTAAGTGTATTTTAGAGAGTAATATTGCTAAACATCATTTAATAAACTTTAATTCCCAACACCCACTTAAAATTCCCTAGTGGGACCAAGTCACCAATAGGGGTGACTTAGTCCCACTTGTCTCAAAAAGCAAAATTATTTCAAAATTTTGGAAAGATATAATTTTCTAAGCCTTGAGGTGGGCCTGCGATGTGGTATTTTTGGGAAATTTTGCATAATCATGTATAAATATAGGGTTTTCCCTCTCATTTCACCCCCATTCACCCCATTAAACTCATTCATCATTCATTCATCATTCATTCTCCATATCATGTCAAGCAAGCTAGGGTTTTAGCATTTTAAGTCATTAAGATAGCTTTCTAAGGCATTCAAGGGAAGATTATTCATTCATTGTTGCATAAATTCAAGTTCTATCATCATGGAAATTTTCTAATTCTCTCATTTCATGGTCATGCTTCATCTTATTTCTTTTTTTGGTTTAATTACCTAAAAGAGGTTTGACCAAGGAAAACCCTTATTCCCTAATATTCAACATTTCTCTTTCTTGCTTTGTGTGTTTACAGATTTAGGCACTTTGAAGACTTGAAGATGACTTAAGAATAGGTTGCAAAGTTGTTGAAAACATCTCCTTGATGACTAGGTCAAAATATTCACAAAAAGTCAGTTACAGGCCCAAATATGGCAGTTTCATATCTGAATACCTAGAGGAGTAGAAAGTGTAGACTAAGAGCTTTCGATTCCACTTTTAAATTTTTAGAAAAGCCAAAGTGGACTAGGTCACCATCAATGGTGACTTAGTCCCACTGTACATGTTTTTTAAAAAAATTGTACATTTGGATACCCATTTGGCTAAAATGGGCTCTGGTGTAGTTTTCTAGATCCAAGACTAAGTCGCCTAACTTGGCGTATGAGTCCCAATAGGTCAAAATTTCAAGATCAACAACATTTCCAGTCTCCATTCTATTCTGCAACATATTTCTAGGTGCACACATTCAATTTTACAGTTTTTTGTTTTGTTTCATTTACATTTCTAAGTCATTTAGTATATGTTTACATACTACACTATGTTTTCAAACACTTTACATTTCTTTAGTTTTCATTCATTAGTCAATATCTTTTATCAATTTTTAGCATTTACATCATTCTTCTTTGATAGATTTCAATCATATTTGCATTATTTTTGAGTGAACCACCAAGGTTTTTAGGATTCCTTTCTCCTTTTAGGTGCAAAACCCTAGGACTATAAGAGATCCCCTGTCCCCAAAAATATTTGGTTCACATTATACCAATTGACATTGGGATGAAAATGACCTTCTAATAGGTTGACTCGCATGTACCTTACTAGAATTTTTCTTTTTTTTTTCATTTTCTTTTATGTGATTGCATGTGCAAAATGTGTTCCCCTTGTGTTGTTTTCTTTGATGTATCTCTCTCTTTATGTGCATTGATCTATGTGTATCTATATTTTTCTCTATGTTGTAAATATTTTTCATCCCTTTTCATTTGTCTTGTGTTTTTCTTTTGTGGATGATGCAAGCTATTGAGACATTTAGGTCTCTTCCATGTTGACTCGAAAGTATTTTTCTTTGTTTTCTCTCTTTATGTGTCATTTTTCCAATTCTATGAGTATTTGGGGAATGATGATGTTTTTGAGCTCTATAACAACATTGTAGTAAAGATATATTGACCCTGAATCCATAGTTTCCTTATATAATTTTGGGAGCAACCCCTCCTTCCTTTTTCATTACGTAGCTTTGTCTCGAAAACATATGACTTAGCATAGGGCTTTATGAGGAATTTCTCATGTCCTAGGAGTAAACATTGGCTACTTTAAATCAATTTCTTGCAACAATGGTGTTAGCAACCACTTTAAAGTAGTGGCATACATCAATGATATATTTTTACATTTTATATGTTTCATTGTGTGATTTTCTTTTTTCTTGTGATGTGTCCTTTTCTCGGTGGTGTCATTAGGTTTGATTTCATCAAGAGCATGATTTTTTTTTTAATTTTCTTCTCTTGGAGAGATTAGGCATGATGATCCCTAAGA
Source organism: Sequoia sempervirens (assembly GCA_007258455.2). Taxonomy (NCBI): domain Eukaryota; kingdom Viridiplantae; phylum Streptophyta; class Pinopsida; order Cupressales; family Cupressaceae; genus Sequoia; species Sequoia sempervirens. Next base: position 39,844 of record VDFB02345672.1, on the reverse strand, counting down.
ATAAGACCTTACACAAATGAAGCAAGATCCCCTTGAACAAAAACCTATACATAATTTTCATAAGTGTTTGGAATAATATAGCTTGTCGACCTTATGAATCTCAAAACTCTAATTCAAGGCCACCTAGAATAACACACCAGGTTTCTTGCTTGTGGATCCTTTCCTAGTGTTGTGGTGTCTTATTGAAGTTGTTAGGAGGACATATTTGATATGGTATGGGAGCCTAATATGATTATCTCACTTGTCACCCTTTATTGGAAGACACTCTAGTGGACAAAATAGAGTTTCCCTACCTTGGAGTGAGCACAAATCGATATTCTAGATGTGTTCCACATCACATTGGATAGTCTAGGCTTGATATTCTTGGTCTTTGATGTTGTATTATTATGTATCTTTCTCATTTTTAAATACATAAGTGTCTTGAATGTCTACTTTAGTGTGATTTTGACATGGGTTCATACTCTCACTAAAGTGGGGTAGAATGTACTAATAGAAAAAGTATTCATTTTTCCTTAATTTGGGAATAATTAATATTAAAATGAGCCTAATGTTTCCTTTATTTAGTGTTGTAATGTTTTTTACACATTCACATTAAGTTTAGGACCCTTTTTAATTAAATGGACTTAAATGTGTCTTATTTAGGGTGTTGTAAAGTGTACCTTTACACATTCAAACTAATATAGGGATTTATTAATTAATTGGGGTTAATTTTCCTTAATTGGCCCCTTTAATTCAAATCCAAGCCTATTTAAATGAAAATTCTAAGGTATAAAACTCGACATTCATAAATGATATTACACAACACTTAATTTTAGAAGGTGTATGTCCTAAGATAGTGATCTAGGATCCATTCACCACATGGAAAATGGGTCCTCACTAGGTCTTACGATCCTATTCTAACATAACCTTTCACATTGGCCAAACTATTTCCTAGGTGATTGATCTAGGACCCATTCACCACATGGAAAATGGATCCTCACTTAGACCTAGGATCCCTCGAAATATATTTTCAATGATATTTTAATGATTTGAAATCCATGATTTGATGTCAGCTTGTGATACTTGAATTTCAAGAATTAATGATAAGATATGTATTAGTACAAGGATATTTCACTTAGTTTCACATAGAGCTTTTCAAGTCTTCAAATATTCTAGCAAATTTTATGAGAAAGTCCTAATAGAAATTTTATGAGATCAAGAGCATTCAAGAGCATTTCTAAGGCGTTCAAGGGAAGATAATAGAAGATTATTGCAGCAATCAAGATCCATTTCATCATGTCAAAGGTATAATGCATCATGAATGTTGTTTGAGATAATATGTTGATGTAGCATTCAAGATCTATCAAGCATATTCAATTGAATTGTTCTAATAAAAGTTTATGATCAAGATCTACATTCATTGAGGCTACTTCATGCTAGTTTACATATCCATAATCCAAGGTTTCAACTAAGGTGTCACGAGTTGTGACATTTTTTGTTCACTCATCATTCCTTTCATGCATTGTTTCATTTCAAGGTTTAATTACCAAAATGGGGTTGACCAAGGAAAACCCCTATTCCCTAAAAAACAACATTTTTCTCTCATTTGACATGTGATTGTAGGTTTTAGGTTAAAGATCTATTGGAGAGAGAAATTGCAAAAGTTGTCAAAGTTTTCAAAGCTGTCAAAGTTGCAAAGAAGTTTGTCAAATCACAGAAAATGAGATATGTGTGATTTATTTTTGGCTTTCCGATAGTGCCCAACTAGGATCTAGGAGCGCAAAATAAGAACAGACTATAGAAACATATTTTCGAGAGCTCTAACTAGGACCCATTCACCATAGGTAAAATGATTCCTTAGTGAGGTTTGAAAAAATGCTTTTTGCAACAAGTACAAAACATTTGACCCTCTTGAAAATTTCATTTTTATTACTATATCAGTTTGGTTTAATTTATGCTACTCAATTACACATCATAACTCTCATATTGAATGAAATATAGAGAAGTAGATAATTTTTTCATCAATTAATTTTGATGAACACCATCTATTTTTTGATGTTTTAGTGTTAGAGAATAAAATTACTGAAAATTAAAAAATTAATAATAAAAATTATTTAACAAAAAAATAATAAAAACTATGCATGCACAAGATATCAATTTTAATGGTTGGTATTGGCATGGTGTGATGGTTTAATGGTGACATTGTTGTTCTTGCCACCAAGGTTCAAACCTCGTCGGGGTGGTATTGTTGAATGGTTGTATTTCAATTCATAGCCCTTGTTCAAAAGTGTTTACCCCTTGAATAATAAAAAAATAAATCAATTTTAATGTCTAGCATTGTAAATCATCACCCCTAACAATTTTACACTAATTTTAGGTCCCCCTATGGAATTGGATGTAATTATTCTTTCAATTTTCTTGTTTGATATCATCTCTAAAAAAACTAGAAGTAAATTATGAATTATGAATTAGTATTTATTGAATGATACAAAAATCCAAAAAAAAAGGTTTGGACCAGGGTGATATCACCCCTATCCAGCCTATTTTGGCTCCAATTTAAATATTTCATTCTCACTATTTTAACAATTAAAAATATAATTTCATTTGTCGATTCTTGGTAATTAATTTTATTTGAATTAATGAAATGCATAAAAATACAATTCATTTTCACCATTTGAAATCATAAGGAAATAGATAGCAATTTTTGAATTACAATTAAGGATCCTAAAAGGAAGTCATGAAAATTCAAGTGTAGAATTAGTAGCATTATTCAATACATTCATCAATTAAGATCATGCTTTCACATCACTAGGAAGAACGAAGAAACTATGTGCAATGAGCTATTATAATCTATCATGACATTTTATGAAGATGAATGATTTATCCTCTATATTATATTTACAACAATCTATCATGTTTTGTGGACTAACCTAGTCTTCAAGTCATTCAAGCAATCATCAACAAAATTTTGAGGAAACTTCTTGTGTGGTAACACTTCATCAAGGATTTCATACTATTAATGAATGTATTGGCTCATAATAAATATGCTCAAAATAAATGACTCTCAGCCCCATTTAGCACAAACTTTATCAACATGCGACTAATGTGAATGTGCAAATAACATCCATGAATGATCAACACAAAGATCAAAAAGATCTATGACTATCTCATGAAGGAAATAAGATTATATTGTAATGAATGGTAACCATAAAGCTTATCTCACAAAGAATACCTAGCCCTATCACATGTGTAAGACAAAGATCGACATACTAAGCATCACATAAATTTCACAACTCAAAGATTATGAACTATTACAACATGAAATAAATGATCAAATCTAACTCAAAAAACACCGCAAAGTGTATATCAAAAGAGCCCCTTTTTAAAGAAATGGTGGGTTTAAAAAAGGTTATAAATCGTCACCTAACCAAAGAAATAACAATATCGGTGGTAAAGTGGGAGGTTAGAGAAACCAATGAAAACCTCACCTGAGTTCGAGAAGTACAACAAAACACTGCCTAAACCTGAAATTAAATTAAATGACTAAGGAAAATAAGGCAAGATAGTTGAAAAAAAAGGGAGGGTCATGTTTATGTGTAATAATGGCTCTGATTAGGGACAAGGACTGCAAAGGTCGCAAAGAACCCAACATGTATGAGCAGTCCTTCCCATTGCGCACAGAGTCAAAATGAGAATGATACCAAAACCAAACAACAAGCCAAAAATGAACACACCAAAATTGCAACTATTTAAAAGGAAGGACCAACCTACCTGAAATGGAAGGGAAAGGTGAAGCAATCATATGAGCTTGCTCACCAGTTGGGAGAAGAATAACCCTTTCCTGAAAAGACCCACCTTGTATAATCTTCAAAGAAAATATGGAAATATGAATATCCCAGCATTGATATGGACGAAATTGCAACCATAGCCAAACAATTTCCCAAAAAGCCATTTCTCATAAAAAATTCCATCTTGTTACCATTTTTCCAGTACTAGACCATCCTTTATTAACTTGTTTCCGCAGTCGAGGCTCATCAATCTAGGTATATCTAATTCTGATACAAAGTCCTGAATTCTAAATTCCTCTCCGACATTACATCTCCCATGCATCCCTACATCATCAAGAACAATATTTTCATTAACTTCATCACACCTTTCCTTGATCAAGTTATTTTCATGAGAGATGATTAACGTCATAAACTGAGACAAAGCATGAACCGATTCACCTCTAGCCTCTAACCATGCATCAATCTAGAAATTTTCACCTTCCTCCAATAAAGGATTAGTAGTTCCCTCAGCATTTCCTTGATTCTGACCATTTTCAACCATTGATACACAAAATTCAGCCTCAAGCATAGATTGATCCCAATTAAATTTGTAAAGAGGGGGTTATCATATATTTCAAACTCATCAAACCTAAAAAGAGGGTTAGGATGAATTGACCAATTCATCATTTCCTAGGAAGCACCATATACGAGGTCTCTATTTTCTTCTAGATGAAAGAAAACAGTCTCATCCGCCGCCTCTTCAAAGGAGAAGACTTCATATTCAGGGACGCAAAGGGAATTTGACACTAGATCCTTTAAATCAACCTCAGAAGAGAAAGGCTTACTCTTGAAGTGAGAGGGAGAGCTCCTCGATGTCTTCCTCTATGGCGTATCATCTTCATCATCACTAGATGAGCTAAGATCATTTTCAACCTCAAATGAGCTATATAAATTGAAGGCCTGATCATTGCAATGTTGATCTCATTCTTCATTAAACTGATATATGTTATCAAAAATTGTCAGAATAATATTTTCAGCAGTCGAGCGAAGAGATTCTACTTCTTCGTGAAATTTAATCTGGAACTCAGAGGATAACTTGTGACTAACTTTAGGCTTCACACTTGCACTTGGTTTCCATTTTCCCACAGCTATAAAATCATCCTCGACATTTATTGCTTCTAATTGAGCTCTTTCAATTCTTTGACCTTTATCTCTTTTGAGGATTAATTGAATGTTAGGTTACAGAGCGGAGATAAATATGTGAAACTGGATCTCCTCATTGGGCCTTTCTGAAATAGGAATTCGTTGAATCAACCAATTGAAACAGTATACAAAATCCCTCATTGTTTTGGCCTTATCTTTCATAATTTGAAAAAAGAGTCACAAGGTGGCCGTGATGTTGGCTGGAATTTTATATCATTGGAGAAATTTTGTTTTTTAAGAACATTCCATCCTATAATGCTTCCCTTTTCAAGTCCTCTGTACCACTTTGTCACCTTCTCAATCAAACTGTTAATAAAAATTCTCACAAAAACATCTTCTTCTTGACTTCCCAAAATTCCTCTTATTACAGTCATAGCCAAGATGTGTTCTTCAAGGTCTTGTGCACCTTGACCAGAAAATTGAGGAAACCGCTTCTGAGAGCCATTGGGTAAGTCATGATATTGTGACAAGGCAAGGGGGGCAACATGATTACACCAAATATTCAAGGCCATGGATGATAAAAGTTACCAACTTAGAAAAGGAGTAAAAGGAAAAATGGAAAAGAAAATTATTGGGTTAATTCTTAGGTGGTGGAGTTGGAGGTGGATTTCCAGGTTGATGGAGGGAGAGCCTCATGGATGACGAAATGACAAATTAGGTTGGTGATCAGGATTATGGGGAGGATTCTCGTAGTAGAAAAATACAAACCTAAAATGGTGTTCAACTACAAGTACAGGTGGGCACTGGGCCAACTCTTCCTCTTCTTCCAAGGCAATATTCGCTCACATATAATTTGTTGTGTTCCTCCTATATCACTAGGCAGGTGTATTTAATTGTGAAATGATGTCTTCTTATTCTACTTCTACCCAATTTAAATCTGGCTGCAAAATAAGAGACACATCAGTATGAGGAAGTACCATCTTGTTGCATGACATGACAGATGTTGTCAAAAAATTTCAACCAATTCAATTTTTTATCCCCAATGGAGTTGCCAAAAATTTGTTAGCAAACGAATTGGCTCACGATAAATATGTTCAAAATAAATGACACTCAGTCCCGTTTAGCACTAGTATCAATCTGCTAACAACTCTAAAAAGACCACAATTGCATTTGTGGCTTTTCTTTGAATTTTGGAGGTACAACTCCCTCGAATGATATTAAATGAATTTATCTAAGTTAAATAAAATAGGTATACTTTTCACCAGAAAGCGGGAAACACAATAGACGCTAGTTCATAAACATGAGATTAACGTGAATGCACAAACAACAGTCATAAATGATCAACACATAGATTGAAACAATCTATGACTATCTCATGAAGGAAATAAGATCATACTATAATAAATGGACACCATAAAGCTTATCTCACAAAGAATACATAACCCTATTGCACATGTAACACAAAAATCAGTGTACTAAGCATCACATTAAATTCACAACTCAAAGATTATGAACTATTACGACATGAAATAAATGATCAAATCCCTCTCGAAAAACACCACAAAGTGTGTTTCCGAAAAGCCCCTTTTTAAAGAAATGGTGGGTTTAAAAAAGGTTATAAAAAATTGTCTATCCAAAGAAATAACAATACAAGCAGTAAAGCAGGAGGTTAGAGAAACCAATGAAAACCCCACCTGAGTTCGAGAAGTTCAACAAAACACCGCCTAAACCTGAATTTAAATAAAATGACTAAGACAAATAAGGCAAGATAGTTGAAAAAAAAGGGAGGGTCATGTTTATAAGTAACACATACCAAAGGCAATCTTGTTAATTATCATTTACTATTTTAGTCAATTATTATTTTGGCTTTTCCTTGACCCATGACATGCCCTCTTGATCATCATCATTTGTTGTATGTAGAGATGGCAACACCAAAATCAGGTTTGACCAAAGTCGAGAGATGAATTTGTTATAAAAATTTGGATTTGGAAGAAATTGCATTCGAGGTAGGTAAGTCAGAATCTGACTGCTCTCATCAGATTACACATGCTTTGTAAATTGTACGAGAGCTTTTGCATCACTCGAATCACATGTCGCCTATTCTTCTTCTTCCATTTTCTCCTCAACTACTTCATTCCGTTGATCACTAATGCTCTCTCCACCTTCAGCTGGGTGCGACCTTCTCAAAGATTTGATTGTTGTTATTATGGAACGACATCGCAGGTGGAGCCAACCGAAATGGCAACTGTTTGAATTGCCTGCGGTGACGGATTTCTCTGTACTGTTTAGTTGAACTACGAATGTGGGAAATTGATAGGCGAAACGTGGGGTCCTCGCAGTCACAAGAGCGTAGTATCATAAGCTCGAGCTGCAGCATGAGGAGTGAAGTATGAGCCAAGGGATATGTGCGATCTCTTTCTTTATCGAATCTCAGCCACATATTTTCCCCTTTCCTCTTTCTCACGCCTCTAAATCTCATTTCATTCTCATCATCTTCTCCAGCATTCCACATGATGCCAGAATTCCTACGTATACGATGGTTTAGGAAAAGTTGAATGGGTGGGTTATTTGTACAGTGCCGTTATCTCATGTCAAACAAACACATGTCGAAAGGACAAGCGTTATCGCGTATACAGTGCGGTAAAATGAGCGTCCACGTCCTCTGTGTACTGTTGTGTTCCTCCACAATATTTTTGACGGGAAGGTTGCGTGACTTTACCCAACTCTCTATTCACTACTACTGTGTGTAGGAATTTTTTTTTTTTAAATTAGGAAATATGCACATCGTGATTCACAAGTAAAATTGTTTCCTTAATAGATTCATGGGAAAGGGGATCCTTTATCATTATTGAAGTTGTTGAAAACCATCAAAGGACTCCATGGAGATGTTCGATGACTTCAACGCAATGCAGCCAAGTTAAGGTCCACCCTCCATCATGTATAGTTTACCTCTATTATATAAAGGATATTGGTTCTGAATTAACCAAGACAATGAAAAATAGAGGGCAAAATAATCTCTTTAATAGATATAAAATTATTTTAGTTATAGAAATAGGTCTCATAAAAATTGGGAGGTTGGTCCTTTAACCTCCTATATCATTATTTTCTAATATTCAGTTTTCATAACATATGCAGATCAATTTAGATTTGTTCTCTTATCTCCCATGAATTTTATCTTAATCAAAATTTGACTAAAATATCACTTTGTCAAACCATCAACCATATTTGAGTTCGAAAAAATGAGGAACTTGCTCTAGACTATGTCTAATGAGGCTGTCACTCTCAAATAAAACCAACATAATGTATAAAGACCTCTCTATGCGAATAATCAACATTTGCACTCACCAAATTGTAGAGTATGAGGCATTAGTGTAAGGGTTGTTTCTCTCAAAAAAGTAGGGCATCAAATGCTTCAAACATGTGGAAACTCATAGTTGGTAAATATACTAACCTATCAAATCCTTATTCACTATTAAGAAATACCTCATGAAAGAATATAAACACCATATATGGGATCTCTTGGAAACCTTTGACATTGTTAATGTGCAAGTGGTTTTCTAAAAGGTAGACTACTAAAATAGACATATGGTCCCTATTGGTTTCCAATTTAATCTTATTATATAGAATTGCTAAGAAATAATAATGGGATCAAGTTGATACTCATATCCATGGCACTTGATAACTAATCTCATTTGATGGCATTCCAAAATGACCATTATATTATCGTTTCCTCATAGAATATTGATGGATTTAAAGAAAATATCAACCCAAAGATTGAGAAGGCCTATAGTGAGTAGATAATTTTATTTGAAGGCAATAACTTGCTAAACAATAAAATTACTCTTAAATATAAATTCAATCCAAATAACTTTTCTAGATATAAGAGGAAGATTATAGCTAGCAAGAAGGACTAAAAAGATGTAGAGATTTACCCTAAAAGCATAATGAGTTTTTCTAAAGTATACACACAATAATAAAAGCAATGCCTTCTCAACCTACCAAAACTTCCATTTTTTACACTAACAAGAAGGAAAACACCTCTATCTCTAAAACCAATATATAGGCTAATCAATTTTATGTGACGATTATATTGCATCTTCATGATCAATCCATCATCTAGTGCTAGCCATAAGTTCATTCTCATACCATTAAAATATTTCACAAGGTTGATAAAGGGTAAGGTTTTAAACAATGCAAGATTCAAGCAAGAGGTTATTAATTTTTTGAAGATTTATTTATAGGGTTTGATTCTCTTGAAATCAACATTAAAATAATTCTAAAGCATTTGTGAGTACAATAGTCACCCAATTTTCTCGTCATCACAAGATATATCTAAAGGCATCCTCAAACTACTACTCATAGGGTAAGCATAGGAAATAAGGGAGAAACAGTAGGTGAAAATGGGTCATTTTTTATCATAAAACAAATTAAACGTAAATTATGAAAGGTAATTTAAGATTACACTCAAAATTTGAATATATGATAATAACACAAACTTTAGTAATTTGAACCTAATTTCTAAACTTCTAATTTTTTTTTAAAACAATTAAGGTTAAGGTGGTGAATATTAAGTGTACACCAAAAAAAAATATTTTTTTGAATAAATCATAACTTAGTGTCTAGTTTGTCAACCCTATCTTTTATTGAATTAGGCATTTAAAAAAATATTATTAGTAGAAATATAACCAAGAGTACATAAGTGGATGCATCTTAAACAATATATTAGTAAGCATGTGCATCACATAACTTGCACAAAACTATTTGAGAATATAAATATTTATTTGGATAAAAAGGTAAAAATATATAACGAAAAATGAACACATGTATATTGGAAGGATATAAAGGTGCTCTTCACAGAAAATAAACAAAAAATATAAACACATTAACATTTTCTAAATATTAAAAAAATTGTATGGCTAGAAAGCTTAAGAAGTAGTTGGTGATTTTGATGGTTGTTTAATAATTTTTTTTCTCTAAAAATGTGTAAACATGATGTGTTTTATGTATGAATTTATTATTTTCTCTTTAAAACATGAATTTAGGAGCCAAAAGAAATTTCCAATCCTAAATGTATTGAATCATCAAAACATTAAAATCAAGGAATAAAAATACATATATTTTATATTGTGTGTACATGTTATAACATTATATTTTGATTGATGATCAATTGTGAAGAAAAAAATAGGTTACAATATGAAATTGCCAAGGGGACCCCATGTGCCCATGCCTAGAAAAAATATACTGAAACCAACCAATCATTGTAAAATTAGAAACTATTAGTCAAGAATTAATATTTTTATCTCATATAAAAATAATATCATACCTAATAATTTTTATTATCTATTTATCAAAAATAAACTTGAAAAACACATTAACATTACATTCACAATAATATTTCCTATCAGTGTTTTTCATAAATGCATCAATTTCAAGGGTATCAATAAGAGAGGAAATAGTATCGCTACTATCACAATTACCATTTTTTTTTTGTAAATTCACATTCAATATTAGCAACCTTTGTACCCATATCATAACCACAAACCTTATAGTATTTCTCTAGGAGTTTTATGTAATATTTGAGGAACTACTTATCCACTTTGTAATTGTACTGCAACCAAAAATTTGCATAATTAATAGAAAATTTAAACATTGTAGCTCCTTCAACTAAAATTTTCATAAATATTTCTTTGGGTGGCTCCATATTTATAGTAAGTTATGACAAAATTTTAAAAGGTATGAGTCTATTATAAGACTCTATACAATGCATTCTCTTGTCTTGAACAATTTCTAATTTCTCCTTTTCTAGATGAACTAGAAGATTTTAGTAGAAAGTACAAGCTAAAAGAAGTAAATATTAAGATTTAAACTCTCAATAATATTAATACATAATTTTCAAGTAATCTTGATATAAACTCAATTAAAAAAAATGAAGATTAAAGTTTTCAAGAACATCACATACATTGCAAGAAATATGAACAAAAGAAACAACATAACCAACAAATAATTTAGTAATAAATAAAATACATCTAAACTAAGAGTACGTAGATTTTAAAGACATACCAATACCAATTAAAAATTTTAGCTCAAGACTTATAACCAGCATCAATATTCTAATTTTTCTTACATGCTCAAGTATCATTTGGGATTTCGTCACCATATTATGAATCCCAGAGGAGTTTATATTCAAAAACTCGATACTATCCTACCATTTCAAGTCATCCTAGATTATAGTGTTAAACATTAACACCATGGGGAATTTCAGATTAGACATATTTTTATTAATAGTAGAGATGTTTATTTTGTGTGAAGGTAACAATAATTATTTTGTTCTCACATAATCTCATCTTCTTTGATGCCCAAAATAAAAAAATATTCCCATAATTGAAATTTGAATTATTGTTCTTGTAGATAGTAGAATTCCCCTACACCACGACATATAATTTTTTCTTCTACTAAAATTTACACCAAATACATGGGTATGTGCAAGATCATCATGGAAAAAATAGGCCCTTAAGTGGCAAAATTTTTAGAAAATTAGAGTTAGGAAACTTGACGTAAACATTTGAATAATTTACCTATATTATTTCAAAAATATGTAAGAATAGAATCTATAGAAAATTGAATTTAGTTTCTAAAATACTAGGTTTATTTTTCAAAAAAAAAATCTATTTGGTAAAAATGTGAAATTTCAATGCATTTGTACTTAAATTTTAGGGAAAAAATAAGAAGTAGGTGTCTATCTAACCACCCTTACCACAATAAAATGATAATATTTTTTAATAATATTTTAGATATAAGTAGAGGACTCATTTCCGGATGTGATGCATATTTTTTGTAATTTTTTTCCATGTATATAATTAATTATGAATTTTTTATTACAACTTTTAAAAAATATAAAAACTTGTGTGTCTGACCACCTTAACTTGGTCAAAACTTCATGAATTTTTATTTATTTTTAATCCTATAGTATGCGATGCATAGAATGTGACGCATGTTTCAGATTCAAAAAATATCATACCGTTTGAAGGCTATAGATGTTTTTCAATCATCCTATCAATCAAGACTTTACTCGTAATTCAACTAGAAAATAAATAATAACTATTATTAAATTCAAAGTAAAGCATAATTTATATTGGTGGAAAGTTGAGAATCTCCTTTAAGAATCCTTTTCGTTTCATCAATTTTGGGTAAAAAAAAGTTGTCAGCCACATACCCTACACATACCCATCATATCGCCACTTTTTGGCCCATCATGATCCTACACATACCCACATCTTTAACTATACACCTTGCATTTATCTCTTTATTGAGCTTCCTTACCCTAAATTAAATTTTGTATAGTTTCCCATGCCCTCCATATGTTGTAGAAAACATTAACCTAAGGGCTTAACCAAAAATTTATTATAGAGGATATCATGCAAATAGGGATTTTTTTGTTTCTTTTCTTTGGAGTATCCCACAAGATATTGTTTTTATAAACACTTTATTGTGTTTAAGATTACACCTTAGATATTTAAATATTTTAACCCCATCCCACTCCTACCTTTTCTAAGAAAACACCATTGCTATTTAATAACATGAATTTTTCTACCTATTTTTCCATTAGAAAAGAGAAAAATCCTAAAAATAATATGAATCTTTTCAACCTAAGAACTATCAAACATCCAAATTAAGGATAGGTAAATTCTAGTGAATGCCAAGTTTAGAGAGCTCAAATTGATAACCTTTCATAAGAGAAACAATGAGCATAATTGTATGTCTACCAATATAAAATGAAGAGTGTAAATATACAATGATCAATACTTGCTTATATATGAAAGGATGAGGAGGTGAGAAGGTAGAAGTGAAACTTTGACTATCCTTCCTTAGGTGGGAAACTTTCTCACACACTTGTCAAGTGAGCTCACAAGTGTCCCATCTATGGAGGGGTAGTTAGAGTTTCACTCCTACATTCTCACCTCCTCATCCTTTCCTATATATGCAAGGATTGATCATTCTATTTATATACTCTTCATATTGTATTGATAGACATACTATTGTGCACACTTGTGGGAGTTTTTTTATACTCTTGATCTTGGCATTTTAGAATTTGTGGAACTCATGAATGAGTCAATACTAGATTTAGATGTATCAACGAATGATGTAGGTGATGAGATCTCATTGCAATCCATCTGACTATATTGTTCATCCCAAATGATATTGTCTCACAAGATGTTTGAGTGAGACTGGATGATGATTTTACATATATTGAAACTAGAGGATCGAGTAAGGAAATACCATGATTAAGAATAATTTTCGCCATTTCCACAATTCAATAAAATTGAAACTTTTCTTTTGCATGTCTTTTCTTTCCACAATATCCACATTTAATTTTCCATCTATTAGGAGGATTACGAAGAATACTAAAATGGAACAGATTTAGTGTGAGAGACATGATCACATGAACAAAAAAACTCAAAAAATAGTAACACCTAGATTTCCCCCTTGATTACAACAAATGCAAGAAGATGACTCCACTTCTAGTGGAGGTTTTAGACTTAGAAAAAAACCCAAAATTGAGAAAAAATGAAATGGGATCCCATTACTTAGCAAGAGAGATCTCATTTCACTTTGAGACACCAAGCCAAAAACAAAATCTCATTTTTTAGAAATAGGATCTTGTTTTGGAGAAACGGGATCCCGTTTCATAAAGGCTTAAAATTTTAATAAAACCAAAAGGAATCTCATTTAGAAATGGGATCTCATTTCTATAATGGGATTCCATTTCTATAATTTTTTAATTTTGGATCCATTTTTGCTATGGGTTTCAGGCTAGAAAAAAGGCTTGGGTAGCCATCCCTCGGCTTTGGACCTGCTTTGACTTGCAACTTGAAGTCAATATCAATGTTAGTAGAAAATAGGGACTTTGGACATATATATGAAGATGTTTTTTGTAGAATTTTATGATGAAATTAAAACCCATTATAGATGAGATTGTGTAGATTCTAAGTATTATTTTTTTTACAATTGGGTTATTTTTTCTATTTCTCAAATATTTTTTTATGAAACTAGTCCATAAACTTGAAATATTAGGATTTTTAGTTATTTTAATATTCTTTACAAAATTATTTTTAATATGAAAAAAAACCAAGAAATGATAAGTTTAGGTCATCTTATGTGTGACGTACACATGGAATTTTCAAAACAATAATTATGGCCAAAAAAAATAAACCAAAAAATATTCAAAAAAATTACAAGAAATTATCATGCACATTCTTCAATGTGTTACAAATCTTTTTCCATAAGGATTCATGAAAATATGTACAATTATTTAAGTCAAAATATGGATGATGTACATGTTCATGGTATAGTAAAAAAGGGTGACTTTAAATAGTGGTTCTTAGACATGCTTATTGAAAATCAATTTGTATCATCTATGTATTAAAATAAATTACATAATTGGAATCTATATGTTGAGTAATACATTTCAAATTATTGACATTTTAAAGATTCTTTCATTAAGTGCTTCAAATTTTTAGGTCAAGCAAGACAAATTCTAAAAATTAGGGAAAACACTTTCATTTTTTGGCCAAAAAGTAGACTCAACTTCTTGCACACACCCATTAAGAGAGCCCCCCAAAATATATATATATACATATATGTATATATATGTATATATACATATATATATATGTATATGTATATGTGTGTGTGTGTGTGTGTATTATTGTTTATTGTAGCTCCCCAAAAACAATGCACAAGAAATTTTCACAAGTTATAAAGATCAAATGCCAAATAGACCATTTATAATGCATAGAAATTTTTACAAAATGGGAAATCCAAATCTTATTTTTACATGCAAAATAAAATTCCTTGGAAAATTATAATAGATATTAAAAAAAATTTGCAAAATTTTGATTATCAGGGTGAAAGTTATGCCCCATCAAAATTTTCTTACAATATTGACTTTAGACGTTAAAAATGCTATTAAACAAGAAAAAATTGAATTTTTTCTCGACACTACTTTGTTCAACATGAAAAAGGTGTTTTGTCAGCTATTTACAATCAAACAATGGATCTCCCATTTGTAAGTTATGCCAAAATGAAAAAGGGCCCCTTCAAACACTTATATGAATTTCCTAGTTTGAAGTGACCACAAGCATTTTAATCTTACATCCAACAATTATATTGAACACTACTTGTTATAATAGTTGTAATAAAAAATTCTTGTAAAATAAATTGTTAAAGGTAACAACAAATTTCTATGTAGTTAGTAGTCGAACATATAATGTCAAAGAAAGGCTCTCCTTGTGTTAGAGGGTTCAGTCCAATTAATTGTGTTCTTCCACATGGTCTCTAGAAACATAGAACAAAAGTTAAACTCTCAAGAAAATAGTGTGAATAATAGGCTACCAATGGTGGTAAAAATCTACATATGTCAGTTACCATGCTATAATGAGTAACATTAATGATCATTGACTGCACCTTGGGGTATATGAGATCTTTCTAGATATAGAGGCCCTTGTGTGAGGGGCTATGAAATAGATGTGGTAAATGTCAAACCTCAAATATCACCTTAAATCTTTGACTAAGTCACTCAAACCAATAAAATCTCATGGAAAATTATCTTGATGTGGAGGGAACTTATTGATTTATAGGATCCCATGCACGACTATGTGGAATCCACCTATTGGCATGCTAAATGATAACCATGGAGGAGAAAATAACCTTTCTTTTGTTAAGTTTTCTTGAGCAGTAGGAGAAGAGAAATTTTTTGGCTTATTGTTTTTTTGGAGGTAAAGGCAACAAGCTAGAAGAGGTTGCAATTAGTTGATAAGGTCATGATGTTGTGTAGGAAAGAGTAGGCTACAATGGGATTTGATAAGTGTGTTGGTGCTTAAATAAAGAATGCAATCCTTTAAATACTCTCATCAAATGAGCAATGTGTAGGTTCATGTGCCATAGATTAGGTTGTCATAGCTCCAAAGAGAGGAATTCTCAATAGGTGCAATAAAAACTATAGGTGAAATATGAATAACCATGCCAATACTAGTGAATGAATGCCACAATAGTCTTGAATCTTGTTGACATGGCTTTACAGAGGTGATTGTGAAGATTCAATGCAAAGATGCCTATAAATAGGAAAAAATTTACTAAAGTCTCACAAAGACCAAATGTCAACCAAAATTGTGGATGGGAAGATTGGCATAGGGAAGATTGGCCCTCTACTATTTTTTTTTATTTTTTTTACAATTTTTTGTACAATAGGAATTAAAGCCCAAAAAAATTAAAAAATTAAAAAATTAAAATTAAAATTGATGAAATGAAAGGTATTTTTTATTTCTTGAGTTTTTTGAATGTAATGATGGTTTCCATTTGGCTCTATGATGCTCTTTTGATAGGGCTATGTGAAACCTTAGAAATAGGATGAGGTTTCTCTACCTTTAAGGAGATAGTGTTTCTATTTCACATGCTTGTTTCATTCAAGGAAACCCTAGAGATCTCAATCCAATGTAGAAAGGGGAAAGAGATCTGATAATAGGGTTGTCCTAGGGCATGATTAAGAACTAGAGGGTTCACCACCAAGATAGGGCTTGGAAATAAAAATGACATGCAATACCTAATTATGAAACACAATGATATGCAAGACTTGAATAAAAGACCTAAAAATTAGTATAAACTAGAACAAAGGATAGAGAAACTAGAAATGTGCACCATGAAATCTGTAGAGGTATAAAGAAAGATCCGAAATACTGAAAAAGCTAGATTTATGGCACATTGGGACTCATACACCAGTTCTGGCATAGCAGTCCTGTACTGTAGAAAAATGCATACCTTTGCATTTTCACACTTAATTTAGACCTATTTTAGCACCCTTTGCATTAAATTCCCTTTAGGTCACTTGTTATGGGCTCCTAAGCCTCTTTTTATGCATCCTGAGGCATATTTCAACTGTAAACCTGACCAAAATCCATAAACAATCATTAATCTTGGTAACCCACCTTTCAAAGTTGCAAATTAAGCCTTATGGGACCAAGAATCCCTTGGTGGCGTCTTAGTCCCACCTAGTGGGACCAAGAAGCCACCTAGGGCATCTTAGTCTTGGGTGCTTTATTTTTAAGAATTAAGAGTGAGAAATGAAAATATTTGATTTAAATTAGCATTTTGTCATCCTTTGGGATCTAATAATTGGTTTATTAGATAGGAATGCCTATAAAACTAAGGTTCACACCCCATTTTCACGTAAGAAAGTGAGAAGAAAGTAAGTTGAAGAAATTCAAGTTGAAGGAGAGTTTCAAAAAGCAAGGAATTGAAGTCTTGGAGCAGCCTTCCATTGTGTTTTTGAAAGTTTTTCAAGTCTATTTCCAAGTCAAGATCTAGCATTGCCAAAGATTAATAATGGATTTCTATGGAGGATCATGAGAGATTCTAGGTTTTAGATGCAACTAGCCATTCTT
The DNA here is from genome assembly GCA_007258455.2 of Sequoia sempervirens. Taxonomy (NCBI): domain Eukaryota; kingdom Viridiplantae; phylum Streptophyta; class Pinopsida; order Cupressales; family Cupressaceae; genus Sequoia; species Sequoia sempervirens. Next base: position 22,518 of record VDFB02345672.1, on the reverse strand, counting down.
CCAAGCCTAAGGACTTGTTTCTTGATTGATTCCATCTTCCATTGTTGTTATATATTTTTCCTAATGAAGGAACATTTCATGTTTATGACTTATTAGGGTGATTACAGATCTCCTTTGTAGGTCACTTTCATTTGCATTTTAGGAATTCTTTACTAAAACATGAATAGGGTTTCTCCATGGTCTAGCTTGCATAATATTAGACACACTTAAGATTAGGGAACACACACATTTCCATTTTTAGATCTATACATTTTCATCAAGGTTTAGTTAACAAACAAGGGGTTTGACCAAGGAAAACTCCCATAATCAATCAATCCAATTTCCTTTTTTTTGCAAGTTATTTTACAGGTTCAGATTTGAAGACTTCATGGAGAAGGAAGTGCAAACCTTGAACCTCAAGATCACACTCAAAATTTTCAAAAATTCAAATCAAGACTAAGACGGTAGCAAGGGCGTCTTAGTCCTCCAAGTGAAATTTTGTAGAGATTCTTGCAGATCTTGTTTTTGCATTCGAAGACTGCATCTTCCCCAAAAAACAATAGTGGGACTAGGACAATAGTAAGGATTTCTTAGTCTTCCATAGCATATTTTCATAGCTTCTTTTCATTTCCAGACTTTCTAGGTATACATATCCAAACTTGTTGCATAATTTCATCATTTTCTCTCATTATTTAGCTTGTATTATTAGGTTTTGTGAGTTGAATGCTTACTTGTCTTTTCCAAGAATTTTCTTGGTGGTGAACCTCTAAAAGCTTAAAAATCCCCTTCTTATGTCTTCCTTGTTGAGAATTGACTCTACTTGTGAGGTTGATAGTCAATCCAATTAGGACTCCTAGGAAATTATTGAGTGATAATTGGAAAATAGGTGGGCTTTCCCCCATCACATTTTTCATAATTTTCATTTTGGTGAACCCAACATTTTTGAGCATTCATTTTCTGATTTGGAGTTCATTAAAGGTCTATATCAAGGTTGCATTCATTTGTGCATTGCATCTTGCATTAGTGAAATTGCATCCAGCGTTTCTTACATTTGCATTAGTGAAAGTACATATAGGTTGCATTTTTGCTTTCTTGCATCATTTCATCTCATTGAATAAATGAAAAGTGCATTGTTAATCATTCTAATTGCATTTAGGAACATTGTTATTGCATCCAAAATTGAAAAAAAATGCATTTAACTTTGCATCCAATTGCTTGTCATTAGTTACTTTTTCTTGTATTCATTCACATAGTTCTCTATATCTAAACATCAGGTCCCTGGGTAGGAAACCTAGGAACATTGTTATCAACTCAGATATTGTTGTTTTTCTGAAAAAATCCATTACTGGGACTAAAACACCCTTACTAGTGTCTTAGTCCCTCTCAGGGTTTTTGATCCAAAATCCTCTTTGAGTTGTTTGCTATCTGTTCTAGTTTTTGGAACCTCTACATTTCATCAAGAGGACCAAGACACCCTTCCTAGCATCTTAGTCCCTATGTAATTTGAGGAACTATAGTTTCCAAGCTTAAACAGTGAATTTTTGTGCTTTTGTTTGTTCTAGTTAGTTTGCTATTTTAGTTTGCCAATTTATTGTTTCATGCATTTGCAAAGTTCATGTTTAGAATTTCTCGATAAAGATAGATTATTGCACTTTCATTTTGTTAGACATAGATTTCATTCAATAGAAAACCAAAACACAAAAATCAAAAACATTAAAACATTAACAAACATAGGTTCATGGTTATTTAAAGTATGTCAAAATCCTTTGTCCAAGTTAGCATAACCCTCAAGCCTTTTAGTAGTGATGACTTTGATATGTTACATGAAGCCATTGAGGACTTCATCTTGCAACGTTCATTCACTAAGGCTTGTATAAACAAACCTAAACAAAAAGAAGTAAATGTCATTCAACCTCAACTTATCCTTTATCCACCTCCAAACAAGCCTCAACCTTCAAACAACCCTATCCTTATCCTTGAAGCACCTAATGAAATTGTGTCGTAGCAATCGAATTATAATATTGTTGCTCATACATATAACACAAGGAATAATAAACAACATCAACCTAATCATGTTTCATTACCATTTTCCAAATCCTATATTTCCTAGTGCTCCTCATTTACCATCTCATAGTGGAAAGGAGTATGATCTTGTTGAACAACTTAAGAATACTCTTGGTAATATTTCCTTATGGGATCTTATTCAAACCTTGCCTAGTTACCACAATATTCTTCAAAAAACCTTACAAAAAGTTATGGTTTCTCCTAATACAAATACAAACGATGTTGCAGCTCTAATACAAGGAATGAATACAACTAATCTAGACATTACCTTTGACCAACATGAAATCCCTCCCTTGGAAATGAGAAAGAAATATGATGCATTCATGATAATAGCCAAATATAACACCACAAGAATAAAAAGGACCCTTGTTGATAATGGCTCAAATATAAATGTGTACAGTGTAAACCTTATAGATAATTCGGGATTGGATAAATAAAAAATGAAACCTGATTCCTTATCGATTCAAGGATTTGACAATATAGGAAAGCAATTGCTCAGTGTGATTACTTTTCGTATTTTAGTTGCAAAGGCTACCTTACAAACTCCTATTCATGTTATGTCTCTTGAACATTCATACAATATTATTTTAGGAAGACCATGGATTCATGAGATGCATGTGGTGCCTTTGAATCTTCATCGTATCATGAAGTATGTCTATAAGAAAAAGATATACCAAATTGAAATGGACCCCGAGCTCAAATTTTTTTTGCAAATTGAAAAAGAAACCACCAATCCTCTAATAACATTAATTCCAACATCAAAAATAGATCCTATGAAAGAAGAAACTCAAGAGATGGAAACAGTGTCAAAATTATTAGATGATGATTGGGGTTCCTTGAAATTCACACCTTCATTCATGGGAGAATATATAATCAAAAGAAAGGAGGATGAAAAAAAAGAAACCAATGGTTATGTCAACACAAAACTCAGGAGAAAACTCACAAGCATCTACCTCATCTACTCTTGAAGAAGAAAAAAGCTACACAACAAACTTCGATGAGATAGACTATCAACAACCACAAAACCTAAAAGAGATGGAAAAAATTTATGGGAGAGGTTATGAACTTATGAAGCAATTGGGTTTTGGTGGAAAAGGATGTGGAAAGAAAGAACAAGGAATTCATGTTCTTGTAGAACCTAACACACAAGAAAAAAAAATTGTTTGGGATACTTTCCTTCTAAGATAATGCAAGGAAACAAGAGACCTTCATTAAACATCAACACTGCTACGTGCAAACCAAAAATCAATCTCACTTTGAAGCATCTGAAATTGCTTGATATGAATTTTGAACCATCATGGGAATACTTTGAAGATGACGAAGCCTTGAAAAAAATTCTAGGAGTTTATGATAAACCATCTACTCCTCCTCACAAGAAAAAGGTTACATCTGCTATGATAAGCATCAAACAAAAAGATGGAGAAAAGGAGAATAGTGAGATAGACATCAATAATGAAGAATACAACCATGAATTTTTGAGATCAAACACACTTCCTTTAGGAGATACAATGGATATATCAATAGAAATCAATGATAAAGAGAAATTCATTAAGATAGTAAAATTCCTCGATGATGGAGAACAAGAGGATACTATAAGTTTTCTTTATGAATTTCTTGAACTTTTTGCTTGGACTTATTCGATATGCTGAGAATTGATCCTAATATTGTAACACACAACATAGTCCTTGTTGAAAATGCTAAGCCCGTCAGATAGAAGATTCAAAAAATGAACCCTAAAATAGCCTTGTTAGTTAAGGAAGAAATTGAAAATCTCCTTGAGGTTGGTTTCATATGACCTATAGATTATTCTCCTTGGATCTCTAACATTGTCACAGTTGCAAAACCTGAAAATCATATTAGGATGTGTACTGATTTTCGTGATTTAAATAAAGCATCTTTAAAAGATGACTTCCCCTTCCTAATATTCACATGATAGTGGACTCAACTATGGGAAATGCTTTTTTTTCATTCATGGATGGATTTTCTTGATACAATCAAATTTTCATCAACCCTCAATATCAATACAAAATAGCATTCACATTTGTTTAGGGAACATTTTGTTGGGTTATGATGCCTTTTGCATTGAAGAACGCAGGCATAACATATCAACGAGCTATGAAACTAATATTCCACAATTACATACATAATATTTTGGAATATTATGTTGATGATAATCTAGCTAAATCTTTAATAAGATAGGACAATGTGAATTTTCTTCATAAAATATTTGAGCAAATTCAAAAATACAACATGAGATTGAATTTGAAAAAAAATTGGTGTAGATAGTGGAAAAATTTTAGGTTTTATCGTATCTCACAAAGGCATTGAGGTGGACACAAAGAAAATTGCTAACACTATCATTAACATAACACCTCCTAGAAATATCTCTCAATTGCATACGTTACGAGGAATAATTCAAGCCATTCGATAATTTGTAGCATCCTTAGTAGATCGAATGTTACCATGTACACATCTTCTCAAGAAAGGCATACATTTCAATTGGAACGAGAATTGTAAATAGGCTTTTGAGAGTTTGAAGGATTATCTTGTCACTCCACATGTTTTACAACCCGCTATGCAAAACAAACCATTCATCCTTTATACATTAGCATCAACCCATGCTCTTGTAGCATTGTTGGCTCAATGAGACGAAAAGGGTAAAGAACATCATATTTATTACATTAGTTGAACATTGACTGATTATGAGAAATGATACACAATAATAGAAAAACAATGTTTGGCTCTTGTATTCGCTACAAGTAAGTTGCAACATTACTTATTGAATGCTGAAATACAAATAATGACAAAGTTTGACCCCTTAAAACATCGTTTTGCTAAAATAAATTTATTCAGACGCTTAGCTAAGTGGGTAATGTTGTTTACTAAGTTTGACCTTAATTTTTTTCACAAAAAGCAATTAAGGGTCAAGCCCTAACCGAGCAATTGGTTGCTCCTTCTTCTCCTTTAGCATTGCCTGGTAATGATTATTTCCCTGATGATAATGTGGTGACAATCGAAGAAGATACATGGGAATTGTATTTTGATGAATCTAAGTGTAGAACTGGATTTGGTGTGGGGGTTATAATAAAACCACTCGCAAAAGAGCCTATTCCCTTATCATATCGCTTAAACCTCCTATGTACAAACAACACCGTTGAGTATGAAGCATTACTCATTGGATTGCATGTCACTCTAGTTATGGGCACTAGAGACATTAAGATATTTGGCAATTCACAATTAATCATCAAAAAAATAAATAGTACATGTCAAACAAAACATGACAAATTATCAAAATACAAGGATCTCACAATGAAATTGTTAGAGAAATTTGAGTCATTCACCATTGATAACATCGCTCCAAAAGATAATCGTCATGCATATGCAATGGAAAGTGAAAATTCTCTTATATCCCCTTAAGATCCTTCAAAACACTTCACCTTCATTTTTCATACAATTATGAAACCATCAAATGAAGATAAAGTAGATGAAGTGTTAGCAAACACAATTGAAAACTCAAGTGAATGGTATGATACGCTATTCAACTATTTGAAAGATGGTACCATTCCCGAGCCAACAAATAAAAACACTCATTCTCGTCTTCAAAAATTTGCATCTAGATATATCATCCTAGCAGACATCTTATATAAGTGGTCCTTTGATGGCCTTTTTCTTAGGTGTCTTAAACAATCTAAAATACCTATAACACTTGAACAAGCTCATGCAAGTGCTTGTGGGGGAATTTGGAGGAAGATCATTAGTTCAAAAGCTAATCTACATAGGATATTACTGGAAGAACATGAAATGAGATTGCTTTGAATACATTAAGAAATTTCACAAGTGTCAAGAGCACCAAAACTTAATTCATGCTCATGCCTTTGAGCTTTCCACACAAGTTCCTATTTGGACATTCTCGGTAATGGGGTTTTGATATTATTAGAAAAATATCTCTACCCTCATCTGCAAGTCGTACATTTATAATCACGACAAAGGATTATTTCACAAAATGGGTAGAAGCTATTCCCTTACATTCGACAACCATTGATGTAATATGTCATTTCATATTGGAACACATTATTGCTTGCTTTGGACTTCGTTCTCCATTAGTTTCAAACAATGGAACACCATTTAAGAACAATGATGTGAAGAAGTTGTTGGAAACATTTAATATACAACACTGGTTCTCAACACCTTACTTAGACCTGCAATCTAATGGACAAGCCAAATCAACTAACAAAGCTCTTGAGAAAATTCTAATAAAAATAATGAATAAACATAATAAAAACTGGCATACGCAATTAACATATGCATTATGGGCTTATTGTACACTAGTATCAGAATTTCAACAGGAAACATGCCTTATAACCTTGTTTATGGTGTCGACGCAATTATGCCCCTAGTGTTAGAGATTCCCTCCTTAATAATCTCTCTTCAAGGGCTAATTGATGATAATACTTATAGGGAACACCGATTACACCAACTTGAAATTCTCGATGAAAGGCTCGTCAATGCCCTCGAACATCTTCAAGCTTATCATATGTAAGAAAATGCAACGAAGTTATAATCATCGTTCCATCCCTCATTCATTCAACAAGGGTAATTTGGTTCTATATGAGAATCAATGAAATGTCAATGGCAACCCAACAGAGAGGAAATTTTAGCCCTAATTGGTTAGGACCTTATGTAGTTCAAGAGAGCTATTGGTTTGGAGCATACTAGATATCTGAAATGGATGGTAAACCTCTTCGGGAACCTATTAATGCCATGCATTTGCATCGGTACTATGCCTAGCCTTTCTAAATAGTGTGAGTTCTTAAAGCAATGTTGTTAGAGAAAATGGATAGTATGCTATTGTCTCTCACACTTGCTTCATTCCTGACACATAGTTCTTTGTGTCTTGAATTGTGGAGTAGTGCATACAATGTTGTTTTGGATTCTTACTTTAGGTATCATGCTATTCAAACCTTATGGGGTATGTCATGTTAGGTTAAATCCTTCTTTGCATTTAATATTATACAATTAAATCATGTAAGTGCATTTAACTTAGCATAACATACTACATCATAAATTTAAGAAAGCTTAAGAAAAGACATGTTAGATCATGGAGATATTTATTGAATAGTCTAACAGAGATTATTTAATAAATAAAATTGTCATCTAACACATAAATATAAAATTCAAACATGCCCACATATATATATATATATATATATATATCAAAAGTTTTATTACATCTCATCAATACTACAATGTCACTATGGCCTATGAATGTTGGATCCCTCAAGATGTGGTGTTTGCGCCCATCGAGAGACAGTGGTATGTGATTAGGATCTACTCATGGTAGACATCTCCTACATAGTTCGTAGTGCCTCGTGTAACTCACCCTTGTGTATCAGTGCCTCCACACGCTCTTGCTCTATGCAATCTCTATTAGCCTAGATTCTGACATTCTCTCTTTGAAGCCACTCGACCTTTGACTATAAGATAACCTCTCTCTCAGATATTTGAGCTACTCGAGCCTCCTCTAACTCTATCGCTAGTGCTGATACCTGACCCTCAACTCAACTAGCACAACTGGATATGCCATCATATGTTCCCCTGAGTCTCACATAAGGCTCGAACAGGTCTGTGCACTGCACCATGAATTGTGGGGGAATGTACTCTATGGCCATAGCATCATCTATAGGAAGGGGTGGCACTATCTCTATAGCTACACATTGGAAGAGGTCCTCAGGATATATCATAGGCCCTGTGAGATAGAAATCATAAGAATAATCAGTATGTATCTCATAATATATACATATACATGAGCATAATCTACAAAAAAACATAAAGCATAATAATAAATATCATCACCTTGGTTTGTAGTATGATCCGTAGGAATCTCGAATGCCCTACTACTCTCTTCGTGCTCTTAGACACTGACATGTGCAGATTGTGACCTCGTAACCTATGTGGGAACTATATATTTCCACTTGAGTCTAGGAGGACTAGTCTCACAGTTTTCACTGTCATGGCTCGTCAGCTAGCTCTTCTCATCCTCTATCTCCTCGTCATCCTCCCCTCCCTCATAGTCATTTTCCTCCTCTAACTCCCCATCCCCCTCTGAGAATAGATTTGCTAGATCTACTCTCCTACCTGACTCTTTGTCCTCCTCCCCTGGATCTCGTAAAGGTTCTGTGAAGCCCATAGAAAAGTCCATATGAAAGATAGATCCTAGCCGAACCACCTTCCACCACTCGTCATACTCCTATGTCATGCCAACATAGTTTTCCTTAGAGACTGGGGGCTCGCCTGTATCCTCCTCCTTTGCATTGCTCTAAACGACATTGTCTACTATCAATTGTTTAAGGTCCTCAGGTCTATAGGTGCTCTGTACTGATTGTCTGTATGAAGACTGTAGTATTGGTCATCTCTATATCTACCTAAGTTGTCTCAAGATGTGATCGTAGTAGAAAGTCCTCACTATGTCATCATGCCATCCCACCAAAATTTTATCCCTCTGCATCTGCCTCATCTATCATGTAGTTTCTGACTAGAATTTAGCTCCATCAGGTAGGGTCTCCATACAATGTCCTCCTCGCTTATTCTATCAAATCTAACCCTCCAAAACAATACATCACTGTGTTTCCATGCCTATCTGAGGGGATAATTGAAGGCCCATGGGTATCCCACTGTTGTGGCAATCAGGAATCCTATAGGCCTAGTGCAAGTAATGTGCTCTAGGATCCAGGTCTGTAGTAGGGTGAAGTGCAACATGCTATGCAACTCTCCGAACGTAAACCAACCCAAATCATAGTACAGGTGTTGTAGTATGCTCTGACCCCATGCGAAGACAAGTGCTCAACTTGAATCATGTGCACTAGCCCCCCCTCTAGGTGTGCTCTATGGCCTTCAGGGACTAGTACCAGTGCTACTATGAAAATCAAGATGTGTCTGACAAGTGGTGAGTGTGTATGAAAAAGCCATGAAAGCTCAATGCGTGGTCCTATGATCCTATGGTGAACTAGTTTTCCTAGGAAATACTTGGTGTCAGACCACATCTCCTCAAAGCCCTTGCCTTGCACTAGGAATACCTTCTCTCCTCGGATAGGCGCTCACATTATGCAGTGTATGTCCTCCAGTGTAATCGCCATCTCTCCTCTAGGTAGATGGAAGGTGCAAATATCGACATCCCATCTCTCTGCCAGTGCGAGCAGCATGGTGTCGTGATCACACATGGTTGTCGAGAGATAGGCACAGTAGAAGCTCATCTCCTAGAGGATCTAGACATCGTCCTTAGGTATTTGATCAACAAGCTCTTGAAGATGACTAACTGTATGGTCGCCTAGGTGTTGGCATGACCAGGGTGTAGTCTACCATAAGAAAAGAAGTAAAATTCCATTTAAAACATCTTAAAATCTTAAATTTGTCTTTTAATGGTCAAAAAGTGTGCTAAAGTTGCTCTAGAATATCTTAATTAAGGATTCTAGACACTTTATTCCTTAACTGGGACACTTTGCGACAAAGTGGGACACTTTACAATAATCTAGAAAAATGAAAGAAAAACCCTCCCTAGACTCTAAATTCATTTAAAAATTTCCTAAAAACATAAAAATTTGATTAAATCGAAGTATAAAGAAGGTGAAATCCACTCACAATAGGTTGTAGCTTGCGTCGTGTGACTTCCTCCTGTAGAAGCTTGATTTGTGGATGGGTGGGTGGACATCTGCTTGGCATGGTGGCTCACTCTACTCCAACCTCACTCTGCAAAAAGGTAAAAGATAATATGAATGTGATTTACCTTCTCTTTTATCTTTATATACATGCACATTTAGGTCACTTTTTTCTTAAAAAGAAAAGAAGTGCTCTTTATTTAAACTAACATATTTGGAGCTAGTGAACTCCATTTTCGATGTTGTTTGTTGCATTGGAATCATGGTTCCACTCCCATTCTCATCAAATTTCTAACATCATGTGGCATGGTACTTGGAAGTTACCTATGATGGACTTGTGCAATTCGATGTTGTTGGATTGCTACCTTGATTCCACCTTCGTAAAGCAAGCAGAATCAAGGGGGGCCATACATCTACCCTTGAATTTTGCTAGGAAAGTTAGATAAGAGGATTATTTTTGAGCTAATAATGAATTTGTGATGCAAGATGCAGTTCCTAACATTGTGGTTTTGCAGGTAACTACAGTGGGGGCTTCATTCTCCCTATTGAATTCATACGATTATCCTTTTATAAAGTTACTTGTTGAAGTACTTTAGCTTGCATATGCACATAGTGTCATATGGGCACTAAAGTGGGGGCTAAATGTAGTGTAGAAAAATTCATACCTTTTTCATTTTCACACTTAATTTGGACCTATTTTACCACTCCTTGCATTAAATTCCCTTTAGGTCGCTTGTTATGGGCCCCTAAGACCCCTTTTTATGCATCCCAAGGCATATTTCAACTCTAAACCTGACCAAAATCCATAAACAACCATTAATCTTAGTAACCCACCTTTCAAAGTTGCAAATTAATCCTTGTGGGACCAAGACATCACCAAGAGTGTCTTAATCCCGAGTGCTTTATTTTTAGGAATTAAGAGTGGGAAATGAAAATATTTGATTTAAATTAGCATTTTGTCATCCATTGGGATCTAATAATTTGGTTATTAGATAGGAATGCCTATAAAAGTAAGATTCACACCCCATTTTCACATAAGCAAGTGAGAAGCAAGTAAGTTAAAGAAACTCAAGTTGAAGGAGAGTTTCAAGAAGCAAGGAATTGAAGTCTTGGAGCAGCCTTCCATTGTGTTTTTGTAATTTTTTCAAGTATATTTCCAAGTGAAGATCTAGCATTGCCAAAGATTAATAATGGATTCCTATGAAGGATCATGAGAGATTCTAGGTTGGAGATGCAACTAGTCATTCTTCCAAGCCTAAGGAATTGTTTCTTGATTGATTCCATCTTCCATTGTTGTTCTATTTTCTTCCTAAGGAAGGTACACATTTCATGTTTATGACTTATTAGGGTGATTACAGATCTCCTTTGTAGGTCACTTTCATTTTCATTTTAGCAATTCTATTCTAACACACTTGAATAGGGTTTCTCCATGGTATATCTTGCATAATCTTAGACACACTTAAGATTAGGTCACACACACATTTCCATTTCAGATCTATGCATTTTCATCAAGGTTTAATTACCAAACAAGGGGTTTGACCAAGGAAAACCCCCATAAATAATCAATCCAATTTCCTTTGTTTTGTAGGTTATTTTACATGTTTAGATATGAAGACTTGGTGGAGAAGGAAGTGTAGAACTTGAACCTCAGTACCACATTTTTTTATAAATTTAGATCGAGACTAAGATAGTAGCAAGGGCGTCTTAGTCCTCAGTGGAATTTTGTAGATATTCTTTTAGATCCTATTCCAACATCTGAAGATTCTACATCTGCCCCAAAAAACAAGAGTGGGACTAGGACAATAGTATAGAGGGCATCTTAGTCCTCCATAGCATATTTTGATAGCTTCTTTGCATTTCTAGGATCCTCATTGAATTTCCAAACTTTCTAAGTACACATATCCAAACTTTCCATTACATAATTTCATCATTTCACTCATCATTTAGCTTGCATTATTAGGTTTTGTGATTTGAATGCTTACTTGTATTTTCTAAGCATTTCTTTGTGGTGAACCCCCAAAAGCTTAAAGAACCCTTTCCTAGGTCTTCCTTGTTGAGAATTGACTCACCTTGTGAGGTTGATAGTCAATCCAATTAGGGCTCCTAGGAAATTATTTAGTGACAATTGGGAAATAGGTGGGCTTTCCCCGATCATATTTTTCAAATTGTTCAAGTCCCAATCTATGGTTTCTAGACTGGAACAATAATCGGTAGTGGAGACTTAGAATCTTTAGAAATCTAGAAATTTTCATATGGTGGGACTCATATGCCACTTTCTCCATCATTTTCTACTTTTTGAGAATTCAAATTCCAAATCTATACTCCAATCTCTACTATTCCTTCAACTTGATTTCTAGATCTAAACCTATAAAACAAAATATAGAGTTGATTTGCTTATGGGGGATTTTCCTTGGTCAAACCCCTAGTTTGGTAGTTAAACCTTGATAGAAACAATGAATCTTGAATGCAAATGTGAAGATAAACCCTAATCTTAAGTGCATCTAAGACTAGGAAATCAAAAATGCAATGCAACCCTATTCTAAGTGTGCTAGAATGAGATGCATGAATGAAACATGAAGATGAATGACTTAGTTTGGGAGATCTAATCACCCTAATAAGTCACAATGATGTATGTATCTTCCTTAGGCTGAAGTAGAGTGATAATGGAGGATGGAATCACTTAGGAAACAAGTCATTAGGGCTTTTTGGATGGCTAGTTGTATCTCCTCAACCTAGAATCCATCATGATTCACCATAGGTAACCATAATCAACACTTTACAATGCTAGATCTATGATGAAAGTGAGCTTGAAGACCTAAAAAAACACAATAATGTTGCTCCAAGGCTTCAATTTTTTTTTATTTGTTCTTGAATGCTCTTGTGAAGAATGTTTGAATTCTTGTGCATACTTAGATCTTGAAATTGCTCTTCTAGATTGAAAATAATGACTTAGAAGCTTGTTTATATAGGAAATACACCTACTTTACCGTTATTTAGATCTCAAAAGCCGACATCAACCAAAAATTTCAATTAAAAACTTGAATTTCCCACTCAAACCCTAAAAAGGACCCAAATGGGACTCATATACCCACTTGTGGCATGTGGAGTCCCACCTAGAGACTCATACACCCAAGATGAAGTATGAGTCCCACCCTAAATTTTGGGATGGGTTGTTAGAAATTTTAATGTTTTTGATGATTTTGTAAGGTTTCTAGTTGAAATAAGCCTCGAGATTTGAAATAAAGGGTCTTAGGGGCCTATTATTGATGATTTAAAGGGTATTTAATGCAAGAGTGCTAAAATAGGTCCAAATAAAGTGTGAAATTGTGCGATTTTGAAAATCACATAATTTTCTACAGGGTATGTGTAGGATCATCATGGAAAAAATAGGCTCTTAAGTGGCAAAAAATTCAGAAAAATTAGAGTTAGGCAACTTGACATAAAAATTTGAATAAGTTATCTATATTATTTCAAAAATATGTAAGAATAGAGATCTGTAAATTGAATATAGTTTCTAAACTTCCACTAGGTTTTATTAAAAATCTATTTGGTGAAAATTTTGAAATTTCAATATAGTGATGCTTAAATTTCAGGAAAAAATAAAGAGTAGGTGTGCAATGCGACCACCCTAGCAAAATAAAATGATAATATTTTTTAATAATATTTTAGATATAAGTAAGATGACTCGTAATACCGATGTGATGCATATTTTTTGTAATTATTTTCCAAGTAAATATTTAATTATATGAATTTTTATTACAACTTTTAAAAATATAAAAACTTGTGTAATAGACCACTGTAACTTGGTCAAAACTTCATGAAATTCAATTTTTATTTTTTTAATCCTATAGTATCTTGGCTTATAGAATGTGACACATGTTTTGGATTCAAAAATGTGATACCATTTAAAGCTATAGATGTTTTTCAATCAACTTATCAATGAGGGACTTTAGTAAATGAGAATTTGAATAGAAAATGAATAATAATTACTTATTAAATTCAAAGTAAAGGCATAGATTTATATTGGTGGAAAGTGAGATCTCCTTTAAAACCAGCACTGTTTCATCAATTTTGGGTAAAAAAATGATTAAATTGACCACATACCCATCATATTGCCACTTTTGGGCCCATCATGATACCCTACACTAAACTATGTATAGGAGCCACCTCAACACAAGAAGGAATGTGTTGTCATGACTTTGATACCATTTTAGTGAATTCCAAGATTAGAGAGATTGAATTGATAACCTTTAACAAGTGAAATGATGAACACAAGAGTATTTTTATCAATATAAAATAAAGAATTCAAATATACAATTATCAAGCCTTACATATATAGGTAAGGATGAGGAGTTCAGAAGGTAGGAGTGAAAATTTGACTACCCCTCGATAGGTGGGATAGTTGTGAGCTCCTCTTGACAAGTGTGTGTGGAAGTGTTAAAAGGTGTGTGAAGTGATGAGGACACATGTCTCAATGCTATGAAGTGAGACAAAATCAAAATAAACCTAAGTAAACTTAAGCTATGAGTGTGAAAATGTCAATCCTAGAAAGGTGATTAGCTAACTAGATAAATATTGACTCTATTTACACTAATAGTAAAGACTACAAAATATCTTATAAACTCACATCCTTTGACCAAAGCAAAATAAAATATATTCCACTTCAAAATATTATTTATAATTTTGTAATATACTACAATCTTTCAAATGAGGGATTAATATCAAATGGGATCCCAAGCTATCTGACTTATATATTAGGACCACCTCACTACCACCCAAATTTATCAAGCCACTAATGAGGTATATCATTCCTAATGACAAGATGATGTGAAAAAGTTGATGTTTTATTCAGATGCTTGTAATAGTATTTATACAAGTATAAAGAAGGTAATACGAGAGAGAAATTAATAGAATGGTGGTAATTGGTAACTACACAATTGCAAATGCCTTGTAAATAATCACAAAGATAATGTAATAAACTATGCTAAAATTCCCTCCCTTATTACACTTTTTCTATAGCCCTAAAGCCTTACAATTCATCTTGCAAAGGGTCCCCCTAGTAAGGCTTACATGACAAAACTTGTTGAATACAAAATATGTATACATTGTTGAGAAAATTTTCCTTTTGAAGAAATAAATCTTGAATCAGGTGAAAACTCCTCGAGAAGCTCCGAGTTCTTCCTCCATGAAACCACGAACCATAGACTATAGTTATTGGACAACCACCCTTAACAGGTTGTCTCCTCGACCCTCATAATGGTATAACTCTTGATCCCCAACCGTAATTACTGGACAACCACTCTTGACAAGTTGTCTCCTCAACCCTCGTAAAGGTGTAATCCTTTGTCACATTCTTGTGAACTATCTACGCAACAATCCATACTGAGCTCTTCTAGAAACCCCTTACCTTTCTCCAAAAAGAAAACTTCATAATACATGTATCTTCAAATCTGTCAGCAATAACAAAGAAAAGAAAATAAAGCAAAAAATGCTTCTCATACAAAGCATCATCTCAAAGCAAGAAGCTAACTTGAGATGAAGGAAATTCCTCCATCCTCTAGTGCCACTAGCCTCCAATAAAGTGAAGGCTTATAGTACTTTAATGCAGGATTAAAACCACCAACACCACAAGAGTCATTAATGATAGCTTCATCATCTAAGGAATCCTCATTTTTAATGTAGGAAAAGTTATTGAAAATAACTTTATCGTCTAAAGAATCCTCATCTTTAATGTAGGAAAAGTTTCCTATATTTAATTCATCGTTGATATTTCCTTTAAGAAGATCTCTAGCTCAATTTCTACAATATATCACTATGTGTCCCTTTTTCTTATAGTAATAACATACATCTTCTCTTGTATTTGACCTTTTATTGTTGCTTCTTGAATATAATGCCTTCTCCAGTTGAGAAACGTCTTCTAAATCTTCTGCATTTGTTCTCTTTTCTTCTGCTAAAAGAGATGAAATCATATCTTCTAAATTTTGAGAGTTTGTTTGCTTGAGTGTAAAAATAACATTACTATACTTTAAAGGCAAACTATTTAACAATATAGCTCTATAATCATTATCATCTATCGAAGCCTTGACTCCTGCAAGTTTCCTAAGGAGAGATCTCAAATTACCTATGTGATTTGACATTGTGATTCCATCTTCCATTTTGAACCTGAATAATTGAAGTTTTAAAGAGAACTTTGCATTAAATGCTTTTGCTCCAAACATCTTATTTAGATCATTCCAAATTTCCTTTGATGAATTGTCCAAATCTATGTGATATAATTCAGAATTAGAAAGTGCAAGACCAATAATAATCTTTGCTTTATCATTTCTACTATTCCAATCTAATAACTTATTTGTATCTATAGGTGAATTTTCTTTTCCACTTACTATTCCCCATAAATTTTCATTCATTAGTTGCCTTTGAATTTTCATTTTTCATGTATAAAAATTAAAACCAAAATACTTATCTAATTAATCTAATTAATCTACTACAATCTCCATATTGGTCTATCCTTTGAATCATCGATCCCATTGAGTGCAAAATTGCTATTATGCCACTTTATTCCCACATCAACTTTAAACCATTCATCAATGATACAACCATATTCAAGATTTCAAATGTAAGAGTATTTGAGACTATAAGGAGTAGGAAATACCAGTAATCATTGTCTGGCCATGAACTGTGCGGTTGAGTAGAGAGCCTGACTCTTAACAGACAGAGAGTGTCCAACATTTATGACCAATGATGGCTCCAAGGATATCAACAGTTCCACAAATCTCCTTCCACCCTTGGTCGCTGGAATCTATAGGTTTCTAATGCACAGACATAAGGATAGAACGAGCTCTGATATCAAATGAAGGCAAGATGATGATGTTTTATTCAGACACTTGCAATAGTATTTATACAACCAGAAAGAAGGTAATACGAGAGAGCAGTTAATAGAACAGTGCTAACTGGTAACTTCACAACTACAACTGCCCCATACACAACCACAAAGACAACGTAATAAACTATGCTAACAATTCCAATCAAAGAAAATTGATATTAGTATATATATTTTAACTTGAAAATCCATAAAACACACATTAATCACATTAGATAAAATTTTATATTTATCTTCCTCTAGCTCTACAAATAGAGTAGTATCGCAAAAAATTGCATGATAAATAACATATAATCATTTAGCAAATTCAAACCCTTAACCATATTTCTCAAGTGATTAGTTTTTAAAATTTAATGAAGTGCATTTGGAGAAATATAAAAAGGAGCTTATGAGAATGCCTATATAATAAATCTCTAGACACTAGAGAGTTTGATTAGTGAGCCATTAATATCAATTTTGTATAAGAATATTTAGAAACGATTTGGATCATACTGTAGAAATTCCTAAGAAAATCAAAGGCTTCCATCATAACAAAGGATCATTCCACTATATCATTAGACTTTTCAAAATCTAGTAACTACTTCCCAATATTCTACCCAGAAGAATAGCCCAATCAAAAACATCTCAACTAACATTTAGATTCTCAAGAATATACTTTCCCTCAATGAACCTAGTCTAATTATTATTAGTGAGCCTTGCAGTACATCAATAAGTCTCAAACCTAAAATATTTGTAAATATTTTATATGAGACATTAATCAATGTAATAGATCTCTAATTTTTAATATATAGATTTTAAATAGTTCTTAATGATACCCTTATTGACACTATTATACAAGGTTCCTTTCTTGATAGCCTTATAAACAACCGATAATTATTAGTGACCCAATCCATATTGGCTTTATAAAACTCAATTGGTAGACCATAAAAACCTAGGGATTTACTTTTCTGAAAGATTCAATTATATTAATAATTGAATCTTTGTTAATATATTTATCTAACATAGAGGATTCATTATCATTGATTTTAATGTTTTTTTTTTTAACAAAGGCGGAAGCCAATAATATACTATAGATTATTTAATTACATACAGGTCTAGACGTATAATACTAGATCGACAGAGTATCAAAATGTGCCAAGATAGAGGAAGCAAAATTGCACCAATTTACATGCAAATATTAGCAAAAAGATACCACAGTTGCAGAATTCTCCCCTTCCTCTGCATTCAAGTATATGTTTATAACATTTACTGCATGAAGTGACTGCAAAACATTCCCACTCTTGAACCAAGAATGGCACCCAAAAGTTTCTTGGCAGATATTCCATGAGAACAACATACAACACTTACAGAACTGAATGGTATTGAAAGATAAAGTCCAGACTTATAATACTGGATCACAAGAGTATGAAAATGTGCCAAGATAGAGGAAGCAAAGTGGCACCAATTTACATGCAAATATTAGCAAAAAGATATCACTACGTAATGCATTTGAATCCCCAGGAATTAGAAGCAAACCATATTATTTAACACGCTGCCATACCATCCCTAGTTGCAGAATTCTCACCTTCCCCTGCATCCTTGAGTCTATGTTTCTAACATTTTCTGCATGATGGAGACGAGAGAAGGAAGAATTGTATCATTCTCAGTGTGATTCCCACTCTTGAACCTAGAATGGCACCTGAAAGTTTTTTGGTAGATATTCCTTGAGAACTGCATACAACACTTACAGAACTAAATGGTACTGAAAAATAAAGTCCAGACTTATAATACTGGATCGAAAAAGCATTAAAATGTGCCAAGACAGAGGAAGCTAAGTGGCACCAATTTACATTCAGATATTAGCAAAAAGATACCACTGCATAATACATTTGAAACCCCAGGAATTAGAAGTAAAACGTATTGTTTAACCCGCTGCCATGCCACCCCCAGTTGCAGAATTCTCCCCTTCCCCTGCATTCAAGTCTATGTTTCTAACATTTTCAGCATGATGGAGACGAGAGAAAGAAGACTTGTATCATTCTCAGTGTGAAGTGACTCCAAAATATTTCCACTCTTGAACCCAGAACGGCACCCGAAAGTTTCTTGACAGATGTTCCATGAGAACAGCATACAACACTTACAAAACTGAATGATACTGAAAAATGCAACTTGCAGTCCCCAGAAAAAATGAACAATTTTGCCCCAAATTGGAAGAAGATCCAATATATTATGATACCCACTTACCCCAAGGAAGGACTTGAGGAAAACAAAGGAAGACAATTTTGTAAAGACCACTAGCACTCATACCCATCACTATATTTTGTACATTTTTGCATCTATGATTATCATCATTAGTAGTAAATATTTTTTTGTAAAAATCTCTAAAATATTTCTTCATATCTTAAATATTATTCATTCAGATGTTGACTAAAATAGACCCTACATATTCTTTTATTTTCTTATCCTTAATTTTTTTTTTTTAATATTTGAAAACCCTATCACTATATCTCAACCAATATTTTTTTCTCTAACTCTAGCATCTTAATCCTTTTTATTTTACATACACCTAAGCTTATGCTTTACCTCGTTTAGAGAGGAGACGATAAGATAATTCGTATGATCACTTTGGAAGATAATTTATTTAAACAATAGAACTTATCACAAGATTTTTTCATATCTTCTATTATCTAGTATATATTTTTTACTAGTAGTTTTAAAGAGAGTTTCACAATAATTAATCATGTTAGTCTAATAATCAATATCAAAACAAAAAGAGAAGGAAAAATTGTAAATTCCTCTTAGGGACTTGACCCCATCCACACAATATCTTTTTATTGAAAAGTTTAGTGTTATAAATTTATAGATGTCATAGTTTTTATATTCCTCCTCATTTTTAGAGTCTCTCCAAAATAGTAGTTTCAATTTGGTAGTGACTAGACATCGTAGAAGGTGAAACCATTAAAAAGGTATTATCTCTAACCTCCTTAAAATAAAATTTGTTTCCCTAAACATAAATACCTTCCAATCCTTGAACATATTCTTTTATCAAAAATTTTAATTCTTATACTAGATAAACTAGATACTTTGACTAACTTTCTTATTACATTTATAAAGGATCAAATAACTTTAGTAATGTTTATGGGCTTAACCAAAACTATCTTCCATTTCTTTTGCCAAGTCAAAGGAATCGATTTTCATTTTTCTCAATCATAGTATGATTTTATTTTCTTTATAATAAAATTGGTGTTATAGAATAGATGTCACTCAAGAAAAACACTATATATTATAAAATTTAGTAAATTAGTAAATGACTTGCATGGAGGAGCCACTAATTTACTATCATTATCTTTGTTTGCCACTATTGGAAAAGCGCGAGAAGGTGTGAAAAGACTCGGGAAAATCATTTAGAGTTTTATCTCAGCCGACTCAGAGGAAATCATAGCCATAAACATTCTTGTGTCCACGCATAGAAATATAGAGGAAGAAAAGACGTATCCCGACTACTAGTGAAAGTGGTGTGAAAGAGAGCGATACTAGTCTTGGGAAGATGGAATGATTCTGTGCTTTACACATTTGAGAATCAAAATGCAGTGGCATCATAATTTTTTGCCATATATTGGAATCAAACCTTTCATGTGGCCATCGTCAAGGTTATCATCTTAACGTACAATTCATATTGATTTGCAGGCTTTAGCGAAGGCGAGTCAATGTGTGATAAGATCATCTAGGCGTAATAGTGGACGTGAGAAAGAGAGTGCCATTGATCCAAATTCAAGGAGATTATGGGAGTTTTTTCACTCAGATTTGGAAATTGGGAGCACAACTAATATGATGAAAGAGAAATTAGCTATAGACGGACATTTGAGTTTGGAATCATCAAGCTTTTGGTAATCTATAAGTGCCTTTTAAATTCCTTGTGTTCAGTTTCACTAGTCAAGAAACCATTTTTTCATTGTTATTTTTGGGTATACACTTTGTGCGTGAGGTTAGTCAAAATGTAATTTAGACTATTCATTTGCATGTATAGTTTGGTATAACCAAAATTTATGAAAGACATTAAGAGTTATTTCTGAAGATAAAGGTGGGATTTATTTTTTCTCGGAGATAAGGGTATCTTTTGTCTTAACATTTATAATGGGTGCCTATATCAATTGATCAAGGATTTTATCAAGTTTGATGTTGGTAGTGTCAACATGGTTATTGGAATTCATAATAGAGGATTTGTAAGAGTGATCAAGATTAGGGAGAAGCATAAGGGAATAGAGTCTTTGATATCTTTACCAAATGAAAAATGTGTCAATATATCTTCCTGAAAACGAACCAATCAAGTAATCTATCTTCTTATTATCAATGATTGGGAAAATGCATTCCAAAATATTAAAATAATTGTTAAGTATCTTTTTTATGAGTTTATCAATTGATAGGGTAGGGTTGGTTGGAACACTCAATGTTCCATGCTTTGGGTCTCACCTTGGCAAACCCCTTTGGTGTCTTTCTCCACCACCTTAACCTATAGGCCCTAATGCTTGTTAGGCACCCCTGGTTCTCCTGGCCAAGCCTACTATCATCTCCATTCAACCTCCCAAGTCTATCTTGGTGCAACAACTCTCACTCTTCCTTAACCTTTAGTCTGCCCTAAAGTCTAACCATACCTCCAAAGTTGCATTTTTACTTGCAGGGGTGTGGAGGTGTTTTAAAACATTGCAATCAATCAATTTTTGGTTCTTGATTATTCTTCTTGCTCCAATTCCTGGTCGCTTTCATCAAAACCCTCTTTTAGGGTTAAAAAGGGCTACTAGCAAAGAGCCCCAATTAGGCCTCTTTCTCCGAGGAAATGGGCTTAAACTCCATTCTTTCTAAAGCACAACCCAAACTTTCCTTGGGGTTCCTGGTCCATTTTTCTGCCACTCAAATATTTTCAAGGCCCTGAGTCTTCATCAGCCGTACAAGGCCTCAACTTGAAATTTGCCAAAATCTAGGGTTTTCCAACCTTCTCTGGCTATTTCCAATCTGCTAAGCCTTTCTCCAACCTAAAATGTTAATGGAGCTTCCTCCTAGTTACCTGACCTAGGTAATACCTCCACCTACCTTCTCAAACAAGAAAAACTACGAGTTTCAAACACCACTGCAAATTTTGAGTTCTGTTCTCCTTGTCTTCCCTAGCCGGACTCCTTCTGGCTCGCCTAGGGAAAGACTTTGATCACTGCTCCTGTACACACACAACTCCTAAAACCCACCATATTTACACTCATGGAGCCTAGTCACTATTTCCAAAGGGCCGTACAATTTGTATGGTGGGAAAGTGGTCTAGCACTCCATTTTCTCAAGACTGCCTCGTTCAGGCCAGGAAAAGAAAGAAATCAAACTATTTACAAACAAATGATGAAAACGAATCACAAAGGCAAATAGATGGCACATAAAGCTTGTATTCTATCAACACTACATTCTACTCATAGAAAAGTAGTTATTTCAATCCATTTCAAGCTCTATTATGAAGCAAAAATCAGAAATAACCTTCAAGAACATTGTTTTCTTTCAACTCACAAAATGTTTTTACAATATCAATCCTTCTAACCCTGTTTACAGGTCGAGGCTCACCTTAAATAAGGCTCCTCAATTAGTTAACTTTTTTTTTCGGACTTCTTCATGACCTAATGGCCAACGTTACCAAAATGCACTGTGTTTTCTAACTTTTCCCAAGGTTAGCAACCTAAACAAGAATGAGCATCAAAACCCATCCATTCTTTCTATTTCTAATTCCACTTATCACAACAGATCAACACTTATTCATAATACTCCAATGCTAACAAAATGGTCAACATGACCCTCAAAATAACATACCCAAACAAAATTCAAACTAGACTGCTTCCTAGGTGTGTTTCCTAGGTGCTCCTGCACCATCAATGTTACCAATGGATATTCAAATAGTTATGATTGGACTTTTGAGGAATCATTCAAGACATC